>VKOC01017922.1:0-72352 GCA_009364415.1 Spea multiplicata
CCCCCACCCCACTCACACTTACTAGTGCTTCCAATTTCCTGCTGTATTGCCGGGGCAGCGGGTTGACGTCTACGCGATCCGCGTAGACAACGTCCGCTGCAGCCGGAAGGAGTTGTGGCTAGCAGCGGGGGTTGTCTGCGTCCATCGCGTAGACGTCAACCCGCTGCCCCGGCAATACAGCAGGAAATTGGAAGCACTGGTAAGTGTGTGGGGTGGGGGAGTGTTAAATAGGGGCATAGGGCATTTCTGGAGGCAGAGTGCTCTATGAAATGCCTTTTAACCCCCTTAACACCACTCGGCCTCCTGAAATGCCTTATACCTCCCGATATGCCACTCTGCCCCATAATATGCCTTTTAACCCCCTAAATGTACATAGTGCACATAGGGGGTTAAAAGGCATATCATGGGGCACAGTGGCATATAGAGGGTTAAAAGGCATATCATGGGCCGCGGTGCCATATTGGAGTGGCAAGCCTGGGGGCACATGTGTGTAACTGGGGAGCAGGATGGAAAAAACAAGGAAATAAAAACAAAAAAATATTTTTCTCAATCATAGCTTTTATTAAAAATGTAATAGTTTACATGAATTAACATTTACTGGTAAAACATTTTTCCTATAGGGTCGTCTTATATTCAGGCTTTTTCTTTTTTTCCAAAATTAATATTCAGATTTTGGGGGGTCGTCTTATAATCAGGGTCGTCTTATAATCGAGCAAATACGGTAATTTAGATGATCTAATGTCTTGGGGAAACATTTTTTTTGGAAATAAGAAAATGAAAACCTCACAGCATTTTCTTTCTCTTTCTGATCAATGCAGGAGTTTTGCAGTATCATTGGAGTCAATTCTAGTAAACCTATCCATACTTCTTTTGTGGCAGAGTAATGGCTATTATGGAAAGTCTTGAATGGTGCAATAAAAAAAAGTTTCTTGCATCTCAGAAAATTGTGCTGAAAAAGTGTTATGTCAAGACACAAAGTAATAGCCTGGACAATAAAGAGGATGTGAAAGGGGATATTATTATTGAGTATAAAGTTCTGTTTTCATTAGCTTCCCCTTCGCCTTTACTGCCAGTTCACTACATTTACATTATTTATTACCTATTATTTGTCCTTGCATTCTTCCATGCATCAAGAATGTATTAAGATTGAACACCAATACTTGACATTTTAAACTGTCTGGCCTTTGCTGTGTGAAACACATCTCACACTTGTCAATAACCTCCCTTCTGATGAATTACCAAAGATGCCCCAAATCAATTGCTACTCATGTCATGCATCTACGCTGGTGGCAAATTAGCTTTTAACATTACCACTGGAAATAGTATGTCCATCTAATATGATGCCATCAATTTATCATCTCTTGCTTGCATGTTGACTTACAGAAGCTCCACGATACAGTTTCTACCAGCTAAGAAGAGACATTTTCCCCACACCCTTTTTGTATTGGTTTGTGTGAATACACTGCACAATGTACTGTTGTGGTAAATAACCATCATAATAATATGTATGCTTTGTTTTAGTTGAAAATAGGGTTTTATCTCCTTAAGGAGCTAATATGCCATACATTTTTATAAAATTTCCAGGCCCTCTTTTCTGCTGTTTACCAGCTTACTCTCTTTTAATCCATAGCATTACCTAGCAAGCTCTCCCCATTGTCACGTAGCTGGCTAGTCCAACCGACTTCCTCCGCTGTCTTGTGCTCCCTTAGCCTGGCACAGCAGACTCTTTCCCCAGTTTCCCAGTCACTAGACGAGACTCAGTGTAGGGTATAACCAAAACAAAGACTGCCTTTCTTTTCACACACATGGCTGGATATAGCCAGCAAAGCACACATTAACATAAAACAAGATATAAGGATACAAACCGCCCCTTAATGCCAACCTCCACTATCTATTACTGGCCAAATCAGTTACAAGGTTTGG
This sequence comes from Spea multiplicata, assembly GCA_009364415.1. Classification (NCBI taxonomy): domain Eukaryota; kingdom Metazoa; phylum Chordata; class Amphibia; order Anura; family Pelobatidae; genus Spea; species Spea multiplicata. The sequence continues at coordinate 1,924 of VKOC01017922.1, forward strand.
CCGGGGTAAATGTCTGTAGTGGTAGAACTGGGGTAAAGGGGGGACAACATAGTAGTGCACCATGGGATGGGGTGGGGTCTGACATTAAACTAAAACAATGGCGATCACTCCCAGGTTGCAGATCCTGGATGTCTGCCAGAGATAATCCCCTCAGCAACTGCTGAGATGATATACTGCTGTGGTAGACACAGAAGTTTTTACAAAGTCAGAGCCCATAGTTGGTAGGGAGGAGGCTGGCTCTCAGGCCTCTCTAGTGATCACAGTGATGGATGGTTCCGTCACACCCATATTGTATGTTCTTCGAAGAAATTGTTTCCCGGCAATCAGAAGAGAGGACATATGATCGGGGGGGGGGCAACGGGGTAATTGCATACCCTTAAAAATACGGCAGTATGGTCCATGCATAGGGATAAAGATGTCTGGGCTTACCTGGGCTTTGATGTCTCTAATTTAAATAGGGAAATGGGATTCAGGGTAATGTTGCACTGCATGCGAGCTGCAATAAAGACAGGTTGAGGCTCTGCAGGTGCACACGCGTGTGTGTGTTAGTATGTGTGCTTGGGTATGTTAGTGTGTCTTGGTACATAGTGTGTGTGTGTCTGGCATGCTCACGTGTGTTTGGGTAAGTTATTGTGTGGGTATTAGTGTGAGTGTCAATGTGTTAAACCGAGAGTCAGGTTGTGTTAGTCTGTCTGATTATGTTAATATGAGTGTCTGGATGTGTGTTAGTGTTCAGGACCAGGCTTACCCGCTGGTGTCGCAGGTGGTCCCACTGACATTGCATAGTCCTGCTGACCTTGCGGGGCACGTTCCCATTTAGGGGGGAAATGGGTGGGGAGGAAAGTGTGTCAGGATCCCACTCCCCTGATCCGAAGCATTTGGGTGTCAACCTGGAGAGCCACCAAGGCATGGTGGTAAGAGGCCCACATAATGCCTTGGGATTGGGTCCAAAAAAAGCATATAAGAGCCCCTTCTGACTCAACAAGCAGCATGTGCCGGCATATGATTTGGCAAACTGGCAGTGATAACAAATGCCATTCTTCTACAGCCTGGTAGTCAGTATTTGATGACTAATACATATCTGTATATGTTTGTATATATGGCTTCTAACAAATGTCTAGTAGCTCATATGCTACAGAGTAAAAACAATCGTGTTTTAAAGCCAGGAAAGATGTGTAAAAATTGGTCAGCGCTGTTTATTTAAATATCACCATAAAAAATCATCAGATTTTTAACACAAAAAAACATATACGTTGTGCTTATAAACAATTAATACACATTTTAGTGAGAGGGTGGTAGACAACTGTAACAGCCTCCCAGCAGAAGTCAGAGAGGCTAATACGGTGAGGGAATTGCAAAATGCATGGGGTAGGCATATGGGCTGTGAATCTAAGATGAGGCCAAGGACTGATTAAGGTCTGAGTCTTTACCTTAGTGAAAATAGGCAGACTAGATGAGCCGAATGGTTCTTATCTGCTGTCAGATTCTATGGTTTTATGTTTAATCACTCAGCAGTCTGCATATAATATTTTGGCTGTGCTTGTTTTACTCTAGATTAAAGTTTAATCTGGTGTTATTCAGATTTCCTGTCCCTTTAATAATGGATTTTGAGCTAACTTAGATTTTGGTTTTGCAAGTTTTTGTGTGAAAGTGGCTTGCATAGTAGTTTGTTGCTTTTTGTTTGCATGGTGTAGGGGCGGTGTGGCCAGTTTTTGAGTTTGCATCACTGTGGTGATATACAATATGAGCATCAGTGTGTTAGCTTCTTCCCCTTTGGGAAAGCCTCTTCGTTTGTAAACCCAAAGGGGCATTCACCCCTGTAAAGGACAGTGAACTTTGGGCCCTAACCGTGTTCCTAGTGTGTGTAATTTTTGTACCACAATACATTGTTTGTGCTGTTTCAATTAAGTGCGATACAAGAGGAGAACTTATTATACAACTTTCCCAGGGCCCTAGACTGCATAATATGCCATGGTAAGTGTTGAATATCTAGTTGTGTTAGCGTGAGTGTGTGGATGTTTGCGTGTCTGGGTTAGTGTGAGTTTTTGATTGTGTGCCAGCTCTTTCCATGTTTTGCCGGTAGTGGAGTGACATCACAGGTTATGACCTCCTAATTTACACACTGTCCCTGAACAATGCTGCTGGTAGCACATTTGCCAACAGCTTGGATATAAGCCCTGCAATTTATATAAAAATACAATTGTAAAGAAAATTCCAAGACTTTCTATTTAACTAAAGTAAAAAAACATATACTGGATATTCATTTTGTAAATGCGTACTTTTGTTCATCATATTCCAAGTATTTCATTTCCACCAAATAAGGAAGTAAAACTGTATGTCCTGGACTTCCTTTTTAAGCAGTTTGTCGTGAGTATATGATGTTTAATACGTGTCATGTTAGTTTGCTTAAAGGGTATTCCAGAAATGTTCCACTGTCAGTTATTTCCAAAGACATTGAACAGATCAGGCTATCAAAACCAGAAAGCATTCCATACGCTGAATAAAAAAATGTATACTCGGAAACAACGTATCTTTACTTTTTAACTGTACTTACTGTAACTGTAAACGCTTGTGGTTATATAGAAAATTAATAAAATGCAATGTTTCTATGTCACATAGCAAAGATGAACAATGCATACATTAAATATGTCACAAAGAGCAGCCTTCTGTTCAGAGATGGTCATGGAGCTGTTATCTCATATGGTATGACGACATCTCTCTGCTTCCATAGTAGAATGCCATGCACACAAAACAGATGATAGGTTGTCTGATTTTTTTTCTCTTTGTTAAAATGGCAAGAACCAACATGAATATCATTTCATAGAAACAAAATGTTTTGTATGCTCATCCAAACAAAGGAAGCGTCTTGAAGGAAGCATCATTTTATTGCTTTTTACTGCCTAAACCAGGAATTATGTGGGAGAACGGCAAAACATGACATCACTAATCATACCTGAAATTCTGAGCCTGTTTCATAACACTGACAACGACCTGGAAACTCTGCACCAGACAGACATGATAAGGGGAATTCTGAGATACATTTTTAATCTAGTACAATTGCATTTTTAGTAATTCCTGTCATCCCATGGAGAATTAGTTATGGTTTCTCTAATGCTGCTTATCTAAAAGCAATTTGTTACAGGGTTCATAAACTCAACAGCAGGAAGTCTGGCTCGTGTCTATCTTAAATTGGAAATAGATTTTCGTGTATAAAATCAAAAGGACATATTCAAGTTTACTGCACTTCACTTCAAACAATATTAGATAAAAAAATATGTAAAGGAAGGAATGCATTTTGTATTAATAACTGCCTAAAAATCTTAAGAGGTCTAATTTGTTTCCAAAAACAAATTTGGGTGTGCAACCTGTGAAAAACAAGCGTTTTTTTATGTATACCTTTAAAGCTGAATTTATATGTGATTTCCAGTTTTCCGGCGCCGGCGAGATTGCATACGCGCATACCTTCCTACTGCCGGGATAGCCTGCCCACTGCGGGGAAGCAAAGTTGGTGGGGGAGATTGCTCCAGAAGCAGGACTGGGACCCCAGCGGCACTGTGCCGTCCCAAACCGGATCCGGTAGACCTCTTCATTTTTCTGGAGGAGGGGCCTAGCAGGGCCACACAGTGTCATGATTTTGTGCCAGCTCTTTCCATGTTTTGCCGGTAGTGGAATGACATCACAGGTTATGACCTCCTAATTTGACCTCCTAACAGAGTGGCATATAGGGGTATAAGGCATTTCTGGAGGCATAGTGGCATATAGGGGGTTAAAAAGCATAACATGGGGCAGAGTGGCATATAGGAGGATATAAGGTATGCATGGGGGCAGATATATATTATTGTACTTATTTGCACTTGCACATAAATAATCTCTAATTAAAACTAGTTGTTTGTTACAATATTTTTTTCCTTTCTTTTTTTTTCGAGGGGGGCACCAGAGAAGTAGTCTACACAGGGTGCCTGAACATCTAAGGCTGGCCCTGTCCTTGCCACCTTCTGAACTCACACTTTAACACAATTTACTTCAATAAAATGCAGAGCAGTAATTGACTGTTGCATGTGATCCCAGAAAATAATATGGGCCATGTTCTAAGTCATTAGGTAAAGGAGAGGAACAATGAGGTGAGGAAAATAAATAAAATAATGTAGGTAAAGTTACACATTTGTATATGTATTAAAAAGCAATTTGCGACTGCATGAAGTCTTGAATTCACTACTGCTTTTTACCAGGAGTTGCCTGTTCCGTGCCTTCCTATAGGTTATGTCACTGTTGTTCTTCTCATGAAATGTAATACAGTAAGACACACAAACTGCAGATGGAGAAGAACCCGACGGACAGATAACAACAGTAGACTGTAAACTTTATACAGCAACTTACCTAATGCATATGTTATGCACACGCATACTCACCTGTCACACTACCCTACACACATGCAAACTAAACAATGCAGTCATGCTACCCCAGTCACAAGAATACTGAACAATACACAGTATCCCTGCCTAATGCATGCTCATACTACCCTATACATAATAGGTGTTAAAACTACACAAATTAATTTACCTAGATTTTTGATTAGTTATTTTCATCGCCTCATCATTCCCCCCAAGTTAATCACTTGGAATCTGGCGCAATTTTGTTTCTGGGGTCTCATCGAACAGTGAATTATGGTTTGTTACATTTTGTGGATTGGATTAGAAACCTGCTTTATAACTTGAACTGCAGGATTATTCATCCAGATTATGCAATCAATACCATGTGGCTAAATTGTTGATTTTAATTACATTTATTAGGCTATCATGGGCAGATTGGGTGGTAACAAGGCGAGTGACCCCTGAGTGTAGTGTCACCCCATACAAGGACACGTTCCTTTCCCAAGATTGAGCTTGTGATCCACCCATGCACGTTACTTGATCCATATTTGGAGACATCTTAGTTTCCCTTTAAGTCTCCATCATTTTATTACCAAAAACATTCTTCGCATGGGCAGTCTGTTTTCATATTCACTTGTTTTCGTTTTCCATGATTATTGGAACAGGATATCGAGGCACCATAAAAACAGAAATAGTCTCAAATTAATATTTGCAAGAGCGTCCCAAGGTAATTCCTTGCCAAACAGAAATATTTCTAGTCAGCTGGTATTGTTTGGTTACTGTGAATTTAAATTAACTCGAGTATAATTGACTTTAAATTCAATCAAGCCAACCACATAAATCAGTTTGAATTTGAGCCATAATTTTGTTGCTTGAGAACATTTCAGGAGTCAGCTGACAATTGCAACGGTGCGTGAATTAATTTTATATTGGAAGGTAGATAAGTGGGGTTTCCAAATAAAATCTGCCAGCTTAAAGATAAAGACAAGGTAAAATAAATCTGGATACCCTGCATCCTTAAGGGTAATATAAACATTACTAATAAATAAAGTATGACTAGGAGATGTATTTAAAGGCTATATAATTCATAGAAACAACACTTGTGGGAGAAAGTTATCTTTATTAATAAAAAATGGATGATAATGTAGTTTGATATGGATATTAGGAGCCACAAAATAGAACAGGTTATTTTTAATTAACATTTTCATATTTTTCTCACCTTATTCTAACTTCAATGAAGGCTGTGTTTATTAATTCATCAAATAAAAAATGGTTTTCGGGACAAAAGAGGGTTCATGAGGTATATTTTTAAGGACTTACCAGAGGACTTCCAGTATGTCCATTGGTGAGTGTCACTGACTTTAGGATCTCCTGCTCTACCTCTACAAGCAGCTGGTGAAAACTCTAATTACCTCATCCTGCAGGAATGGAGATGACACAAAGACAACCTATATGCATGCATGTGATGTCATAAGTTCTAATATGACATGACTGCTGTTTTGCAGCTACAACTGCTTTTTGTTCTTTTAAGCCCTGAACGCCCTAGGTAAAGTGCCCCGTTGTGGTTTTTTTTCCTGCAACCTGCCCCGGTACTGCTTTTAACCTACTTTTTGTATATTGACCCTGCTTGATTTGACCACACTGATCTCCAGTAAGCTCCAGACCCGGCTTGCCCCTGACTACTGTGTCACTTCTGCTTAAGTGTAAATTCTCTGCATATTGGGCATTACATTATTGTGGCTGGATAATGCTTCAGGTGACCCAATCTTTCAAATGAAATTCAAGGATGTTTTTAAAGTTTTTTTGTTTGTTTTTTTAAGGTTTTTACATAACGTTCAATACCAATAATTTTACTCTTAAGATAGAATTCAATAAAATAAAAAAGTGGTGGAGATTTTTAATATGTTGTTGACTATGGTAAATACAGACATTCAAAACAAATTAAAAAAAAACAATAATTAAATATAGTTCCCATTCCCATTAAACATAAGAGGGCTTTATGGTTTTCAGAGTACTATCATGGGGATAAATAAAAAAAACCTGGGACTGAATCTTGCTACTGTCTTGTAAAACTCTTATTATAAAGGAATTTTGTATTAGGGATACATAGAATATTATGGTTAATAAGGGTAAATAGGCTTAACACGCTTAAAAGCTTAATTTGTATACACAAAGGGGAAAGTAGAATTTATGCATACATGCTTATTCTGTCTTTTTTATATAAAAAAAAGTTGTTTTGGCCACGGGAGCCAAAAGCTGAATTCGTAATAAATGTAGTAGAACAGTACAATACAATTCCAGACAGAAGCACAACAGCCCATGTTGTCAATAGACTGTTAAAAAATCCGATTTTATTTGTTCTGAACACAATAGTGGTCTGTGGCTGCTGAAATCATCTAACTTGCAAAAACGATATAAAACTTAAGAGTATAATGAAATCCTTGTAGTCTTGCTGGAAAACAAGCTGTGATATTGTGCAAAACAAAAACTACAGCATATGATTAGAATCCTGGTTTTATTTTGCATCTAGCAAGAATCTTCTATATTTAACACTAGACAGCCAAAATGCAAGGAACTTCGACAAAAGAAAATATAATGAATAGTTTGTGCGGATCATTCTGACATTCTAAATGCAAAGGGGGTGTCTTTTTGTGACCACAATTTCTGTATTCTGTATTTGTTATATATTTGTTCATTGTTAATGCAAACCTTTGGCCCGGAATTCTTAAGTGGTACTCAATATTTCAAGGACACTTTTTTTCTGTTTAATGCTGTTTTTTTGATATTCTGTTATTTTACAAGGATCTGATTCTACGGTTGCCTCGTTTGAGCATGACCTTCTTTACTTTTTGTTTCTGTCAGTTCAAATAGTTATACAATGCATTCATTATGTTATTAATATGATGACTCTATATAAATCAATAAAAAATACCTCCTACCAATCCTTTTTAAAATATTTTACTGCTGGTATGACCGTGTCAGTAGACAATAAAAGTCCTGTACTGGGGACAGAACTTGAAGGAAGCCAGTTTAGAATACTCACATGGTTTACCAAAACAGCTTTGATATTTATTGTATTAATATGGATTTAAGTATTAATAAAAAAAATATCGGAATCATGATTGTTCATAAAAGTTTTATGTCTAAGTAATGTTGTATAATAATAACCAGAAATAGGAAAATAATTTGTAATCAATTTTTATTCTGACATTCAAATTCAGACATAATCCCCCCCCAGGACCATTGTTGCTTTCAAACATCTAATGCATGACTTAACAGTAAGGTACAAGTTGTATGTAACCTAATCTTCTAATTTGGGAGCGTTATAAGTGGAGGAAAACGTTTGCCATTTTTTCTGCAGAAACACGTTGATTCCTGCTTAAAAAATACTATCGCTAGAGGGGATGCCATGTAAATCCTGCAGGCTGCTAGGTCTCTGGTAGCAAATAGAAATCAACCCACATCCCCTCCCTTCCCCAGCTCATTACTTTAATGGAAGAGAATGGGAAATTGATGAATATGAAGACAGCTTGGCATCTAAATCTCAAAACTTTGGAATGTATGTGGTCTCTGGCAACTGAACAAGGTGAGCAATAAAATATACATTTTTAGAAATAAGATAACCTAAAAAGGGGCCTTCACAGCATGTGCAGTATTGGGAATAGTAATGATAATACTCCTTATTCAAGTCTAACTTGGCTTCATTAAATCGATCTTATATAATGGTAATTTTTTTATTATCATTTTTGGTTCATCAGGTGAAATAAAAAAACTATAGGACCCTAACGATAACAAAGTATTTATATTATAGTCCCTATGCAACTATTTAAACTGCACACACCCATTCAATTATGTTCTGTTATTGTTGTGCAATTATGAGAAGTATAAAAAAATCACAGAATATCCAGAGGAAAATCATCTTGTGCACAAATCATTAGTAGTTACACACAAACAAAACAGAAGAGCAAAGTAGACAATTCTAAGTTGTTTTAGGCAGACAGGTTGTGTGTTGCTGCACCGCAATATAAGACTCAGACTACGCTATTATGTGTTCCAAGTTGGCTTCCAAATGGTCTTGTTTTGTAATGGCCACAGGCTACTTTTCTTTTTGATTATTCCTTTTGTTGTACTGCATCTCAATTAAAAATAAATACAATATCCTGCCTGTCATGAGTTAACTCAGCCCCTGCTGAAGAGCCTGAAGTAGGCTACTTTGCCAGCTTATTTGGCACCGAAAGGTTCATGTCCTCAGCACAGCATGGATTTCTATTCAGCGATCTTGGCCGCTGATACACTAGACTAAAGAGAGGGGGTGTTATCCATGATGTACCCTGGCATCGCTGGGCTTCCTCTGCAGCTGCTATTTACCAGACAGTAATTGTGGGGAATGCAGCTGGCAAGTGAAGACAGTCTTGGATACTGAACAAGTTTAAGAAATCTGTGATGGTGATGTCATTGTCAATTCACTGTAAAATAGTTAGATACAGAGAATCATTATCATGTAGACCGTACACATTTAGCATTTTATGTGAAGTATGTGTCTTGTTGGGGATATTCACTTTATTGGAGTACGGTTTCTTCTGCATCTTGGGCATTATTAAATATTAAACTTAATCTGGTTACTTGTATACTTGTTCCGAGGTCATATCATGCCAAGTCTTAAGAGTAGACTTGCCATGCGTGGCACTTATTAATGGTTATTTAAATTGCTGAGATTAAGTATCTTAATAATTGTATCTTAATAAAAGTTTCTTAAACATAAAGCTTTCATCATGTAAAATGTTGCCTTATTCATGTCAGGAAAACTTGTTATGCGACACAAAAGCAGACGGTGATAAATGGCTGTCCTCAAAACTGAAAGTTTCTTGTTTGTTTCTGTGCAACTAAATTTCACAGGAAAAGGTCAGCTACACTAAAAGGTCTGCTAAGGATTATTTATTAGAGTGAAATGAATGTTTTTTATCTAAATTGAACATCACCTTTTCCCATTGAGTTGATCTTTCTGGGGTGACACTTTAATTTACATAAATTTACAACAAATGAGTGTGGCAGGTATATATAGCCATGTAATTGATGTTAATGGCACATAAACTGCAGGTATGGACGCACCTGATGATTACCCGTAACTAGAGCTTTCAAAGTAGAAACAGCAACCAGTAGCTAGAATGACTAGATAAATACACAGATCTAGGACCATAAGATCACGGGTTCAAAACATTGCTTCCCTGGATCTCCAGGTTACTTTTCTCTTGATCCAGGAGAGCATGTTGGGCCACATCCACTCCCTGCCTATTTCCTTCCTCTTCTCTCTGTCCACTTTAGATTTTCTGACCAGGTTATATTGAGTAGTATAGAGTGCGTCAATCCTTCAATAGGAGAGATGTTTGTTTGAAAAGAATGTATAGTCCTTTTCCATAGGATGTTGAGTCAAATAGATTGTATTTATCCATAAGTCTAGTAAGTCTCAGAGCCATAGTCCCTGCGGCCCTTTCAGGGGTCTTACAGTCCCTTGATCTCTTATCCAGATCTACATTTGTAACGCAATTCAAATCCCCACCAAGTATTTACATTTTCTGAGACTAGCATGGACACTACATAGAGCTAGCCCCCCATCCAACGGCCTAACTTTAACTTTTATGTGACTCTACTCTTTATAAATACTCACCAACTGAAAGGTATGGCTAGCATCTACAGAGCAACCACCTTAAAAAATTGATGCAATCTTCTTTTTTTAACTGATTACATGATAGCCGAAAAAGCGTGGCTCACTTTACATTGATGAAAAGCTTCCAAACAGAACCAATGCTGTTCTTACATAGTTTCTGTTCTTTAAAAATGGGGTGCTTGGGCATATTTTATATTCTATAGAATTTAAGCCTACGTGTCACTATCCCGGCGGCTCCTGACGCCGCCGGAAGTGTCTCCGTCCCGGCGGCTCCAGACGCCGACGGAGACACTCCCGGCGGCTCCGGGCGCCGCCAGGAGGAGAACCGGCCACGCTTCTCGAACGCCGGCCGTTCGGGAAGGCGGGCGGTCCTCCGCTCGCCGCACTGGGGCTAGTTGTGGGCGGAGGGTTGGCCGCGGTTCCCGGGAAGATATCTCCCTGGGCAGCGGACAATCCCCCGCCCGAGGTAGTAGTCGGGGGAGATTCAGCTCCCGGAGCCTGAGTACTTACACGTCCTCCGGTCGTCGGTCCTCCTCCCGGGCTTGTGCTCGTCTGGGAATTGATTGACGGCCGGGGGGCGTGGTTTTTTGTTCTGGTCCGGGAGGGGCTTATGTTTGGCGCCAGTTTTAAAAAGCCGGCTGTGCCTTTCACAGGCACCCTGTTGTGGTCTCTCTAGTTTACTGTATTCAGCTCGTGTTTCTAGTTTTGTGCTCTGACCTTTGGCTTGCCTGACTCCTCTTTTGCGCTACGATTTTGTACCTTCGCCGGTGACTTCTGGTTTTGACCCCTGGCTTGGCTGACTACCCACTCTGTGTATCGGACCCCTGGCTTGGCTGACTACCCGCTCTGTGAATCTGACCCCTGGCTTGGCTGACTAACTGCATCGTGTTCCTGTCTTGTACTGCGCCTTGCCTCTGCTGCCGCTCAGTATCTATCTACAGCTGGTGGGAGGTTGTCCACTGTTGGGATCGTCTAAGTCCTGGGCTGCTGCTGCCGGGATCTCCTCTCTCAGTAGCAGCAGTTTGGGCAGAAGAACTTCTGCGGGGACGACCTTCCTTAATACTCCAGCAATATCGTGACACTACGTAAGTGTTCTATCACAGAATTTTTGCCTGTTTTCAAAATACATTATGATGGCATGTTAATTACATCAATTTTGGCACAGATGTTGTAACATCTGTAACATGCCATACAGTTTTATCACCAGATGTTAAGTTTATTCTGGCATTACTTGTCCTTTAATTATTTCTACGTGTGAAAGATGGGCTTTCATTCTTCATATTTTTTATGAATTACTTCAGTGAGTGCCAGTTTTTTGACTTGGTGAGAATAACATAAAACATCTAAAAAGGAAATGAGATTTGACTAATAGTATGTAAAATGTTTGAAACATGCAAGCAGCAACCTCTCATTTGTGGTTATAGTACAGAAAAATGGCATTCAATATGCTTACGTGTATGTCACATAGGCTTTTGACAAATGCAAACATGTTGAATCGCCATGTAAAACAAGGGAAAGCAGCCAATAGAATAAGCATTTTTCATATTAAAGGGTTTTTTTTAAATAAAAAAATAATGTTTGCAAGATTTCCCAGAATTTCTCCTCCCTTTCTGTATGAAGGATTTGCTAACTTATTCCTTGGTAATCTAGTGGGGTGTTTTCACAAGGAGACTCACAATGGCATTCTCCAGAGTCCACCTCGCTGGCAGTGGACTTCAAGGGCATGCTGAGGGCCGCTGCATAATGTCAGCTGCACTCAGCTTGTTACCCAGGGCGCATGGTGCTCACTGCTTCGCAGCATCTGTACAGACTTGCCACATAGATGGAGCTCAGCTTTTCACAGCGTACGCAAACAGACCTTCACGTCTGCTATGCAGTGGCAATACTAGAGGTCACTGTCTCGAAGCTGCAGGTTAGGGACAAAACTAGAAACCATAGCGCCCTAGTGCTAGGGCCCCCCCACATCACCAAGCAACATCTCCTACGGTGCCAGCTGACAAGTGCCCCCTTTGCCCTCGGTTTGTCTGTGCTATATTTTTATCCTAACAGCTTGTCAGTCCCCCAAAACTTGTCTGTGCCGTAAATGCCACCAAGTAGCTTGTCAGTGATCCCAAACAGCTTGTCTGCACCATCTTTGCCAGCATTTGCAATTTCCTGGGAGACTACCCTGCTGTCAGTGCAGCATTTCAAAGAAACTCACCACCCACTGAAAATGATCTGGAAGCCACAGGTATCCCACACCTGCGAAAAATGTTAGCATGAAACAAAAAACTAGCATGAAGCAAGTAACAAGCTGTTTGGGGACACAGATGGCACATACAAGCTGTTTGGGGTACTGACAAGCTGTTTGGTGATAAAGATGAAGATAAAAGACCAAAATTCGGGTTGTCAGGATGAATCCAGTTTTGGTTTTTAGAAACTGCTGACGAGGCTAGACCCAATTCCGAATAAAAATCTGTCTTCTCTGGTAATACATGAGTAACATTTTGGCTGGATAAACAAAGTAAACAAAATGTCTCATTATTTGAAATTGGGTCGAGCCTTGTGAATGGTTTCTAAATCTCAAAGCTGGATTAATTCTGACAAATTTTGGTCTTTTCTCTTCATCTTTGCCACCAAACAGCTTGTCAGTGCCCCCAAACACATTGTATGTACCACCCTTGTCCCAAAACAGCTTGTCAGTGCCAATGTTTTTTTTTTCTTATAGAGACCTAGATATTTAATATTTTCTGCTGCTGTCTTTTGTTAGCCTTATCCACCTCTGCTACAAGGCAAAATTAAAACTCATTTTTGTGCTGTGTCACAAGGGGTAGTAAAAAACAATCTGGGCTTTAGCAGTTTCCAAACCAAAAGGTAAAAAACCTAGGGTCCTACATGGGTATGGGATTTTTGGGTGACCTTTAATGGTGGGTGTCATGTTAAAGTACATACCGAGTATCTTAATACACATTAAACAGATTGGTCAGTCTAATAGTCTTTTTAAAAAAACCCAAATATGACCCTTATCAGAAGGCTACATGCACATTCTTCAAGTGGGTTACAAGTAGGGCCTCCAAAAATGACTTTTCTATGTTCACCTCACCTTTCAAGATAGAATATGGCAATAATATTAAATATCAAACCTTTAAGGTAAGTGTACGGTGCCACTCTGGTACTGAAAAGGCCATATGCTAGGTAAGGATTAGCACTATAACAACAACAACCTATGGAGGGGTATAGACTATATCTAAATACCTAAACATTTTTTGTTAACTCCACTGGAAGGCCAGATACCTTGTTTGACCCAATAATTTGATGATTATTGCTTTTACTAACATTTTTGAAAAAAGAGATATGATGATGATGAGAATGTGATCATTTGGGATCTAACTAACTGAAATTCCACAGCATATTTATAACTTTTCTATAGTTCTAGGCAAGATTACAGTGTACAATACAAGTGTAGCTGGTAGCTGACGCTAACCCTATTGTCAATTTTTCATTGTGTTGTGTTTAATTCTCTGCGTACCAGAGGAGTGATCAAAGTCAACAGGCACATTGGAGGGATCCACTGCACTTGCAATGAGAAGGTTAAAACATTCTTCTGCACTACCAGTGAACCCACACATGTTGACAGACTGTTTTTTACAAGTGTGGCTTTTGCACACTTAATTCATATGTCATTGATCACCCGATGAGAGCCCTACATAATACAGGGTGGGTGTAATGTGCATGAAGAGAAAAATGTCGTTCAGCTGAAGTTAGCAGCATTTTCTCTAATTCCTCCAAATTTAACGTCGAAAAGACATTTGTGTAATTCGATTTGACAAAACTATGCTGTGGCATAATGTGTGGGTAAACCAGAGTAAATCAGTTTACAGAGGAGGTAGACAACTACCTAATAACATGGGAATAGAAAATGCCACCTATATTTTACTACATTACTTTAGGTCAGTGGAGAGGTATGGATAAAATTACTTAATTAACTAAAGAGCACAAAAAGGAAAAAATGTTGAAAGTATTGGTAGTTATATATATATATATATATATGTGTGTGTGTTACAAAACTAAATTAAGTCATGGAAAAGGCTTTTCAGCTGATCTTTTCCTAAATTAACTGCTTATAAATTATCTAGGATTAATGTTTCATAAAAGCACTTTTGAAAAAACGTATATTGCATGATTACGTTAGCTTTCTTTTTCTGGAACTAATATATAGCAATTAGTAGAATATTTAGCAGCTTGTTAGATTCCTTTGGTCTGTTAAGCAAAATGTCAAGAGAAGGAGGAAAAGATGTGTGCATTTTTTTTCGCTTAGTTGCTTAAAAAAGTTATGAAATCAATGTATTTGGTTTTCGGATAGCATTTAGTAGAGAACTGTGAACTTTATTGACACAATTTAATTAACCATTTCAGGGGGTCAAAGAAAGAGGTAATCCAAGCATATGTATTGTTATTGATTAGCAAATCATACTAAAGACAAGTTTCATGCATGTTTAGACTGGATCAGCCAATCTATATGGAATTCAATATAGGGTTCCCATAGGCTGTGAAAGCAACTTCAAACCATAGTTACTGTTGCGAGTTGCTGTTGCGCTTAACTGTATAGATTATATACAAGCACACTACAAGGCTGGCTTATAACAGCAGTTTATAAAATACTATTATCTTTATCTGTAAGACCATTTCATCTTGAGACAAAGCAGGAACCAGTCTATGAAAGTTTAAATTCTATTTGATTACAATGGGAATCTAGTTTACGAGACAGTTATTTTAAAGAATTCTTATATGTGACGCAGCTGCACGTCGAAAGGTAATCTAAACATGGGAATGGACCACAGAACATTTTACTTGCATTAATAAATAGACCATAAATTGTTAAACACTGCAGATTACCAACATGCCTTTGACACGACTAGACTAGAATTATCAAGACAATATAGCAAATGTAACAACCAGAAACTTGACATGCCTTTGACACGACTAGACTAGAATTATCAAGACAATATAGCAAATGTAACAACCAGAAACTTGAGTATACTGTTTTTGATTGAACAGTTCGATGAGGATTGTCCTGTTGGCATAGGAAAGGAATACGCAGCTGCGGGACATTTATATATATATATATATATATATATATATATATATATATATATATTTACTCACAAAGTCCATTGCACACCATTCCAAATATTCCAGGCCTGGTGCTAGTAACCAGCAGTTTCCATACAAAGCACGCCAGGTCTTCAAGTTAACAACTTTTCTTTATGCAAACAAAGTCACGTCGACGTTTCAGTCATTGCTCACTGAATGTCCTGATGAAAGTCAGCAATGACTGAAATGTCGACTTGACTTTGTTTGCATAAAGAAAAGTTGTTAACTTGAAGACCTGGAGTGCTGACCATCCTTTGAGAGTGCTTTATATATATATATATATATATATATATATATGTGCACTGATAATATGATTTATGCCGCTTTAAGTAGGATTTCGTGATAGAATTGTAAACTTGTTTGAGCAGGGCCCACCTCACCTGTTGTTTCTGTAACTCAAATTGTTTTCTTATATACTACTTGTTATGTCCTGTCTACCCATTGTACAGTGCTACCGATTATGATACATAAATAATAAAAATAGAATTATCATTTGTATGCAATTTAACACATTTTAGACATTATATGTGCTGTCAAAGTCACAACAGAAAGGAATTGTTACCTACCGTCTGATAGTCGGCTTTGTCAAATTACCAAAATGAATCTCATATATCTGAATGGGTTTGTAAGCAAGAAAGCAAATCACACAAACGCAATATAAATTTAATCATGTAGGCCATTTTTTATAACTTTAACTGTTAAAATATATTGTTACATATAAAAGGTTTGACGCAGTGGAAATTGTCATAATGGCCTTAAGTGCTTGTGTTGGAGTCTGATTAGCAGGAAGGGGGTGGTTTTGCTACATAAGAGATTTCTGGCCATACCTCAGCTAGAGTATTGTTTACAGTTGTGGAGACCTCATCTCCAGCAGGATATTGACATTTTGGTAAGAGTTCAGAAAAGGTCTACTAAAATTGGTTTACGGGATAAAAATGATCATAAAGGTCTAAGGGAGCTCAGTTTGTACAGCTTGGGATAAAGAAGGGAAAGAGAGGATGTGATAGAATCATTTAAATACTTAAAGTGATATAAAAATGTACAGGCGGCAAATGTTAAAACTAGAGGGTCAGACATTTAGATGTAATGTAAGGAAGTTTTGTTATACTAAGAGGGTGGTAGACCAGCATCATATCAGAAGTGGTAAAGGTTAATACAGTAAAGGAATTTAAACAGGCATGGTATAGGCATAAAGCTATCCTGAATCTGAGACAAGATCAGAACCGAGTATGACATGGGTCGTTCATCAAGAAAATGGTCAGACTGGATAGGCCAAATGGCTCGTCTGCCATCAAATTCTATGTTCCTATGATTGGAAGTCCATGTTAAGCCTCTCCCAGTGACAATAAGCGGTTGCGGTGAGAAGCCATAGTGCTAGTTTGAAGGAGCACCTTATAGTATTGTGTGCGGGAGGGGTGGAGAGGGGCTACCAGATGTGCAGAGAGAGGGAATATAAGAAAAAAAGAGAAGGTGAGAAAGAAGAGAGAGGAAGAGAATGGAAGAGGAGCAAAAAGGGAGAAATGAGAAAAGAATGAGAGAAAGAAGAAAGAGAGAGAAGGCGCGTGTGTTAATTAATGACAGACACACAGACTAGTATGATAAGTACACTTTTTGGTGTTGTAAAATATTGCCTCCAGTCAAGTACAAGCAGCCTCCTTTGATGTTTTGACAAAAGTGCGATGGAGTTTGCATCCCACTGCCTGCAGTTTCATAAAGTTCTCCAAAAATTGCCTGTTGTACACCAGACTTCTGGAGCCTTCCTGCTTTAGCTTTGCAGATGCATCTCGATCAGAATCTGGAACTACCTAAAGCAAAATAGAGCAGGGACTAAGTAAAAATGTATGTAGTCCAACTTATTTTGTCACCAAATTATCAACCCCTTTCCCAGACAGGGCAAGTAGCCAACTTATTGTAGACAACTGGTGCCATTAACATTTCCCCTGAAGAATCAAAGATATTTAAAAGGCTTTTGTCCCTTGTTAAAAACGCGTTACTGTATACCCACAGGCAATGAACATGTGTCTCATTAGTGTCATCCCTGTTATGTAGATTGCATTTCCCAGCAAGAAAGGGTCATGTTATAGGGGAAATGTGAATTTTGCAGTCCATTGAGAGTGCTTGAATTATAGTCAATGTGTTTTTCGTTATCTTTCAATGGTGTAGAAAACATCCATGGGTGTTTACTTTCAAAAATGAAAAAATACTATTTACCATATACAGTACTTATATTCAGCTACCAAACAAATGTAAAAAAATATTTTACCTGACCAAGTTACTTTTTCTGCCTTCTAGTGAAACTTGTATTTTTCTAAGTCTGCCCATAGTATTCCAAAATCCAAAAGTGCACACACTAAATGTATTAATTCAATAAATGTATTACCACTAAGCCATTGTTCTTTTATGCAGAAACGTTATATCTGGGAAAATGCTAGAGTGATAATATCAAAATCAGTTACAACAATCCAAAGTAATATAAACGTGGTGTAAATACTACATACTTAAGTTCTGCAATTATTATATCCATAAATCATGCACCAAAACAGGGAAATGAGAATCATTTAGTTAAGTATTCTGCTGCAGGTTCTCTGACTTAAGTGTGCCTTTTTGATTTATATGTTAATTGTATCTGTTTGCATATATTTTAATTGTATCTCTGTGTATATATATATATATATATATATATATATATATATATATATATATATATATATATATATATATGAAGCATATTCAGACACTTTATAAATATTATTGTAAGGCCCACTAGCTAAGTGTTTACACTTGGGACTAGGTAGTAAAAAACGGTGAATGTGTCTGCCTAATACCCCAAATCTCTCAGAATTAACTATCCTTATCGCTCAAATGTTCATGTATTTTGATGAAAGGAGTAACTTTGGGAGTTTAGGGAGAAACCCCATCACACATTAACTATTACTTCTTACTAGTATCATGCATGTATTTCATTTTGCCACATCTTTATCACACCTATAGTCACCTTTGTTATCTGACTTCCTGTCATTCCCTGATGTCTTTGTATATTCTAATGACCCGACAACACACGGGTAACCCCTACACAGTGTCCCTTCTATTTTATTACCATAATGTCTATAGAGATAACAATCACCAAGATCTCCCACCTCTGTGGCAAACAGCTCAACCACAAAATAACAAAAGCATACCATACCATAACAACATGTACATAATGAAATGCTGAAATGTCAAAAACAAGCGTACGAATAAGTATTTTCCAATAAGAGGAAATGGTTTTTCTTTTTTTAATGTTCTAGTTTGTTTTTAAATGGTGTTTTCCACTTAAATGGACTTCTAAGTTTATATGGTAAACTGACTCATACACATATTCTAGACATGGAAAATCATTGCATACTGCTGGCACGCATTTGATTAACAGAATCATTATAGTCAAATGAGGTACTGTGACTTTAATACAACCATGTAGCGTATAATCATTATAGATCTTCACCTCTCCATCACAATACCTATTCAACAATCTTAATCTATATTTACAGAACTCTACACATCAACAAAAACTGTAATGGATATGCTGTAGCTAACATGTACATCAATTCTTTTTTGAGTTTGCTACTTTCAACATTACATGCAAACCCGGCTCTTTACTAATCTAGGGTCAGATCTCTGAACCACAATGATTTATGTAACAGATGAAAGTAAAGAACAAAAGAACGTGGCGACACATTTGTCACATGGCCATTTGCTTGCTCTCCATTTCCAAGGCTGATACTATCTTGTTCATTGATGAGCTTTCTAAGGCTCCTGATATTTGAGAAGATACTTCTTTAGCCAAAGGGATTGTCCATGACCCCAGCAATTAGGGAAAGCCAAATCTTAATTACTATAGGTTTTCCTCTCTATTACAATTGTTTCTATTGATAGTATTAAAAAAGTACAGAACCACTCAAAAAATAAATAAATAAGGAAATAAGAGTGAGCGTTTAAAGTCAGATGATTAAATGCCGCAATATCTCATCTAAACATCCATCCCTAATTCTATATTTTAGGGATGCCCTAAAGACAGTAGGTGTAAACCAAGGGGAATGGCATCCTAACTCAGGATCTGGATGTTTACACCCCTCTTGCCTCTTTGGCATCAATTAGTTTTTTTTTATTTTAAAAAAATAACGTTTCTGCTACTGAAAAGGCAATTTATATGTAATTACTATCTCTCATTCTTATGCTTCCTTTAGTAATGTTTTTTTGTTTATTTGGAGCACATAATGCAATTATACAATCTTTCACTTGGGTGCCATATCTGTCCCAAATCAAAATTAGCAAGACCTTTTTTTCTTCTGGTGGGAGGGCTAGTGCTAGGGAGGTGTTTTTTATTTATTTTTTTGTCTGGGTGAGGTTTCATTGTGAGTAGGTGTCAGAGACTTAAGGGGGGATGGGCCATAGAGCCTTAGGGGCAGTGGTGGGAGCCAGGCCACTAACATGTGGATTCGGCAAAAGGAAACCAAACACTTAACAGTCTTGCTACTAGTTACATGGTAGAAAATAGATGGTGTATTATGGAGATGAACTACTTTTTATGAAATACGTATTTTTCTGGATACTGAGGAATATTTTGATTTGGCACATATGGATTATAACATCAATTGGTATCTTACACAGAAGCTACAACTTGGCTAGATTTCTAGCTACTTCTCAATAGGGAACAATTATGTGAGGTGCTAGTGCTAAGAAAAGTGGAACTTGGAATGTGAAGTGAGCTTTATCCCAACAAGAAAGCTTTCCTTCGAGGCTTGTATGCGCAACTAAGTACTTTCTGTGCCCTGGTGTCCAGCCAAAGTGTGGAAGAATTACATCATTCCAGGAGTTGGTGTTGTTACAGCATTGATGTCACATGGTAAGTGACCGTTGTCCCCATACTTATTTCACAATACTAATGAAAGCACTTTGCATTCCAGAAATGATTTCCTTGAAAATGAATTTATAATTGAGGCGTAATAAATTCAAAACACAAAAAAGTTTATTTTACAAACAACGTGTTCCGGTGCTGGCTTATTTTAGATGTTGCAGTCAACAAAATACAATTTCTGTGGTGTAAGAAACCTTAATTTTCTGGCATTTGGTATTTTATAGGACTATAAGTAATTTGGGGGAAAAATATGTAGAAGAGAATGTGTGTATTAGTTAATGCAACATTCTGTTCAATGTGGAAAGCACTGCATAAATAAATGGTGCTATAAAAATAGATGTTAACCATGAAATAATAATGTTAACAATTTTGGAAGGTCCAATTGAGGGACATGGTGTTAATTAGGCTTCTGCACAACAGTGTGCAAAACCAAACATACCTATACATTAAATCATGTGTTTATACAAGTACAAGTACTAGCCACATACCGCATAATAAGTTAAAGAACTTAACTCAAGTCATAGAATTGTAATATGTGAAGAAAAAGCGCAAATCTGGTAAAGATGATTACATTTATTATCTAACTAAGCTTTCAACACTACTTTGGTCTCTTCTTCGGGCATATAAGCATAAATATGCCTGAAAAAAGAGCCCTAGGTAGTATGAGAAGCTTGCTATATATTAAACTTCAGCTAGCCAATAAAGGTGTACTATGTACCAAATTACCTACTACTCAACGAAGAGTGGTACTGATAAAAATGTGTTACTTGTATTTACATACAAAGGGTCCCAGGTGCCAAATGAATGCAGCTTAACAGCACCACACTAATTTCTACTGCCGTCTTGGTCTTGCCAAATGCATTCTGAACTGTGGAAAAAATTAATAAAAAATTATAAGTAAGATGAGTAGGACCCTTATAATCCCCAGCATTTGTGGACAACAAGACGTTTAGTAATCTCAGGTTCTGAACAAATGTTAAAGAGCTTTGGCTATTTCATTTTTAACTAATGCGATTAAGTACTTGGTAAGGAAACACTGATTATAAAGTTAAGCAATATATATACCCAGGGTCCACTTAACCTCCAACTGTTTCAGATACCAGAATTAACCCTGTAAATTGCTTGACATGAATGTCCCTCTCCCTAAAAAACACCAAAGATCATATCCTGTTAATAAATGGTTTTGAAAAGTTTGGCTATTAGTCAATGAACCGGAGATGTTTCAGAGGTGCCGAGAATAACAAACTGTCAAAACCTAAAAAAAAAGGCAAAATAACGTCAAACCTACATTACTCTAAACCGTTGCAATTTACAGAATATGATATTTCCTACTCTATAAACAAAATAGCTCAGAAAAGTATGTTTTTGGAGCATGATGTCCTAAATCAAGAAAATGTATTTCACAATCTTGAAAGTGCAGATTTCAGAGCAAACAGGGTCATCTTACAGAGCAATAAATGAAGCCACATAACCTGGGAGTCAACAGAACACAATGTTAAAAGGTGCTGGAGCTCTTTAATCACAAAATATTCTCCCTTTCATCATTTTACACCACATCTAAGATATATATATATTAGAATAATGACATTAAATATGAGAGACGTGACTGAAAATCAGCATTTCCTCCAATTTATATTATTCTAGTCATGTAGTTTGTTGAGAGAGCAAACACTATCATGTCACTGTTTGATGCAATAAACCCCATTATATTGACTGCGAGTATCAAGCAATATAAGGATTTCTTAAACTCTTTTTGGTACCCCATATTTATTTTTATGTCACAATTATATAACTGCAATGTCAGTCTTTTAATATTTCTTTGAAAACATCAAATATATACACATGGGTCCAATTTTCTGTTCCAATAAAAGGAAAAGTGTGGTTTATGAACATTTCTCACTATTTAAAAAATGCATGACCCATATGGACCCAGGCGGTTACCAGTCAAGTGAGCTGAATAAGTGTAGCCTTTCTTAAATATCAGACAAGTACAAGATTTTAAGTGCTTGTTTATATACTCAGATGCTTCAGTGCCTGCCAAATATTTAGAGTGTTCCATGAACAGCACTTCCACTTCTGCTAGTAATGTTCAAAAATATTTTGTACTTGACCTTTTTGAATTATTATTATCTTTTATTAATATAGCGGCAACAAGTTACGCAGAGCTTCTTACAATACAAAAATCCGAGGGGTATGACTAGAACTAGAATTGACCAACTAAGACAACGAATAAGTACATTTCCTACTGAGGGTAAATTATACAAATGAGTAAACATTGGTGTAAATTAATAAACTATCTCTAGTGAGATAACACGACAATAGTGTCATACTAAGGGTTACATGGAACTTACTGAAAATATCACTGTGTGAGAATTATCAAAATATAATGAAAAATAAAATGAAAAATTTAAATAAAATTGTCAAAAATTACATAAAAATATAATTCCTCGTAGTAAGCGCAGAAAAACCTGCTTTATCTCCAGTATACACAGATTAAATAGTCATTTTTTTGAATACAGTATAACACTTACATTAATAAATATGTATTTAGTTTACACATACAAGTGAAGCAGCATTAGTGTTTTAATTCGGATATCACTAAATGTTCACTAACTTCAGCTATTCCCTCCAATCTGTCATTAACAAAATGATTGACTGGATTTCATGCCCCCCCACCAATCAATCTATTAAAGTAGTCTTGACACTCACCTACAGGGAATAGCCCCGGGGCAGACGTTGAAGAACTGCATTCTTTTCAAGAAAAAAGGACGATGACTTTCGACACAATCAGCAATTGACTGATGTATCTTCTCTTCATGTTTCTTGAGGCTAATAATTTCTGACTTATTTGATGAGTTCTATAATCATAGTGAAAATATTCAGGGAGTTTCGGTGATATACAGATTATTCTATCAAAATATAATATTCATTCTATAAATCACCAGATTAAGGCATCTGATTAGTATTTTATTTTACAATTGAGTAACATTTATTTATTTTTGAAGTAACACATTTGTTTTTAGCATTTACAAAACAGTAACTAATTGGAAACATGCGAGCTGTAAACTGTTGGAGTCTGTCAAGAGTTGGAGATGTATTAGTCTGCAATATTGAGTAACAGGACAACACCCAGATACTGTAACATAAGACAACAATAAGTCATTGTGTTCATGCATTCTGAACATTAGGGTACCATATGTAACCCACTGCCTTTTGAACCCACACTGGAGCCCTGTGAAGGACCAAGAGAATTGAGTCAAGATGCTGCAGGACATTTTTGACTTTGGAAACATTGTTGGATCTGTTTCTAGTGATGTATGGTTATCTGGGTGGATTACATTGTAAAACACCCCCAGTTCAGGTCACATCCTCCCTCACTAGAACATATCTAACTTGTAAGTTGATACACCAAAAAACATAGCTGTATATTTATTGAAAGGCACGTAATTGGGAAAAAAATCAGGAATGTTATATATGAAGATGCTATTAAGATTTTCTTTAAAGTAGATTTCTCCGCATAGCTAGGATACTACCTACATCTATATAATTGTGTTTGGACTTAGTGCCGGGTGAATCAGGCAGCTGGAAATGCTCCAGGGTTTGACATTGTGAAATAAGAGCATGGAAGCACTACACCTTTTTAATTTTCACATGCCCTGGCCTCTAGGTTGGCAGGTGGACGAAACATGCCTAGGGACACAATGTCACTTTTTTATTTTCAGTTTCCCAAGCAGACTTTTTTGTGTGCATGTATGATACTTTTTTTTACAATCTGGCCCTCCCCTGGAAGAGAAAAAATGGTTGCATTAAGGAAGTGTGATCCCAGAAGAGGAAGGCTGGGAATTTAGAGATCCACTAGAATTTGGCAGTTTGGACTGCTTTATCTACTGATCTGTGGCTTCTTGCCTGGAATGTTATTTGGTCAAGGACTAAACCTGAAAATAAGCAATATAAATGTATAAGAAACCTACCTAATAAGTACACTTCTGGAACATCTTATTCTCAGGGTTTGCATGACTATTCATCATCTTTGGTTTTGTTATGTTTTGGGGGATTCATTAAAGAAGGAGTTTGCAGAAGAGTTGAACGCAGTTTTATGAAGGGCAAACCCCGTTGAGCTTTTTCGGTATGACATTTTGAGCGAGTCCTTTACAATATACATGTAGCTATAAAGAAATCTTGCATTAACTTTACATTATATAGCGTAAATTCATGCATAATCATATCAGGGAGTTGAAATGTTAACTGGAACTGCTTTCTCTCTGTGAATAGACCGCATTGTGGTGCATGGAAACTAAGTTGTTACTTTTCCCAGACATCCCCGCTACCTTGATATAAAAAATATATTTTTTAGCCAAATATCTCTGAAACATTGAAAAAGAATTAAGAACCCTATTTGCTGAGTGCTATGTATTTGCTACATAGCAGCATTCTGAACCCGGTACTGAGAGATTGCTAAAAGTCTGAGTTAATGCAGTAAAATACTAAAGGGAATAGAAGCTTTTTAGGACATATTTATTTTTAGTTGTTTTTACATATTTTGGGGGAATTCACAGGGAAATAGCAGACGATATCTTATGTTTTGGGGTGGGTTGTAGTTTTGCCACTATATTATATTATGTAATGCACGGTTTGCTTTAAACAAATTATCTATGAATGGCTTTATAAAAAATATGTAAGTTTCCCTAATTAAAGTGTAAGTTGTTTCAGCCTAAATGTAACTATATCAAAAACACACATATTGGCAATATCTCCGAAGGGGAAAATGTGTCCCAAGGGTTAAATAAAAATGGTCTAAATGTCTACCTGCCAGTTAGAGTTTGGCTTTGAGACAGATGTGGCAGTTGTCACTAAAACATTAGGAAATCAAGAAGCCCTTCTCTGACTCTAAAACATTCATGTTATGTTGAATCCGTCCAGAATAAACATGGCTAACAGTAATTGCTGGTACAAGAACCAAAGAAACAGAATGTTCCACAGACACTAAAATGTACCGAGTACTTCTGTTTATAATTTTCTTAACCCGTAGACATCATTCATGGCCTCGCGCAGAGCTTCTTCATTCTTCTGCAGTTTAAATATAACTCACCACAACACATATGAATATCAGGGAAATGTCCACAGTTCAGGTGCCTAATGGCAAAGACTACAAACATTTTTATTTGGATACGAGGAACTAAACAGAAAACAAACATACTTAACATGACTTTTCAATTCGAGGCGTCACTAAAGTATTATCGTTAACGTCAACTTCGATACTGACAGCAGTAAAAGCATTGAAATTCTCTAAATTGCTAGCAACGTAACAATTAACAAATACTACAATCAAAACAACTTCAATAAAATCAACTAAGAAAGTGGATTTTTAGTAATTGTGGCAAAAAAATGTGCCACACTTTTTCCAGCATCCAGTCTAATTAGGAGCTTTAAGTACCTTGCTCATCATATATATTTATTTGCAATAATGGAGAACACATTATCCTAGAACACAGGTTTGCAGGTGGGTCACTAATGAACACTGTATGATCTTAATGTATGTTTTAGACGTTATGTACTAAAATGGGATTTCTATATTCTAATTAAGTAAATGTATTCTAGAAAATAACCAGAAATTACAGCTTTCTCTGCAATTAAAAATACTCCCCAGTTCTAGTTTATTTCACTGATCTCCACTAAGTAAAATAAAACTGTGACTTCAGCGAAAAACTCAGCAAAGAATGTAATATTAAGCTGCGAATGAATGTTACCATCATATGTCAAAGGAATGAGGTTGCTTAAGCGTTTTACATACTGTATTTTGCAAAATACCAGAAATTATGCTTCTGGAATAGAGACAAATTCTGAAATTGCCTGCTGGCATTTCTTGCTCAGCTAAATTGTTCAGTAGCAGTTTCACCATACATTTATTATGCTTATGGTATGTAATTATTCTGAATTGTAAATAGCTAGATCATGACAAAAATCTAAAGGGATGTCTTAGAAACTAGAAGGAATAAGGATGGTAAAAGAACAAGTATCAGACACTGAGGAAGAAAAGATATAGACATGGTACCAACACCGGATGGGGGTATAATAGGCAAGGGACTTAACTGACCATATGCAATGATTTCGGGCCATGTTCCACCCATTTTAATGATACATGACCATTATAAAAAGTCTAGGTATAAATAGAATGAGTAATAAATAACGGGGGGGGGTAACTTATCATCCTATCCATTATGCCCATGGCACTGCATATATATATATAATATATATATATATATATATATATATATATATATGTGTTTGTATTTGTACTTCAAGATATGGTTAAACTATCTTTCAATCCAAATTGCTATTTGTGTGTTATAAAAGCAGTAAAAGAGCAAATAAATCCATTGTTACCTTTAAACCGAAGGACAATGAAAGGTTTATTAATAAAGACTCTAAACAATTTTAGAGCTAAATGCTACATTTTGGAACAATCTACACTAAACCTAACCTGCGAGTAAAGCATTTTCTCCTAAAAATAACTTTAGACAACTTTACATCATTTTTGCTTTGTGGATGTTCAGTACAGTATCCAATGTACTAAATCATCTCCAGCTGTAAGCGGCTGCTACATACACTTGTAGGTTGCCCATTTTCAATAACTCGGATAAATGCTAATTGTAGTCAGGTTTGCTCACGAGCAGGCACAGAATATTTATTACAGTCTATGGAAGAAACCAATTTCTTGTTTCTCTAAATATATAGTACCCTATGTATATGTATCTGTATAGAGCGTTCTTAAATAGGAGCCTTCTTCAACATAAATGTAACTGTGTTGGATTGCAGCACTGCAATTTCCTATGGTTGCTTCCCGCTGAATGTGTCTCACGTTTTTTTTTACATATAAAAAGGTGGATTCTTCTTCATGTATGATGTCATTTTAAGTAACCCAGAACATGATGTCACATGATGCTTCACTGGAAGGTGACTGTTTTTTTTGTATCCTTCACTGAAAACTACCTGTAGACGGAGCAGGAGAGATGAACACGCGGGAAGTCTAGAACATCACAAACATGAAGATGTGAAACTCCCTTTAGTTCTTCACTGTTAACCAAACACTTTTTATTTATTTATTTATTTTTTACAATGTATTCCTTTTACATGCAAAGATCAGTCAAAGTCGGTTCCTTACTCAATGGGAAACAGAATAATGACGTGTATTCGGTTGCTATCTGTGTGTCATGAATAAATAGGTTAAATACTCAATGACAATCACAGGATTTCCTGATGTTTACATAGCAGCCACTAGAATATTTTTGAGACATTGAAACATAGAAACATAGAAAGTGACGGCAGATGAGAACCAGTAGGCCCATCCAGTCTGCCCAACCTCTGAGTACTTTCCTTTAGTACCTGCCCTTATCCTATATCTAGCTTGGCTTTATGCCTATCCCATGCTTGCTTAAATGTCTTTACTGTATTAATATCTACCACTTGTAGATTAGAAAAAAATGAGACCTTTTTTGAAAAACATGCAACAGGATTGTAGATCGTTGTGGCTTAACAGTTGCTTGCTGACATTTGTTGAACAGTTGGGACATCAGTTCATTGACGGAGGATAACCGAGTGTACATTTTCTCAGTGTATCATGCTAGAATGATTACATTTTTTTGACTTGCTGCCAGACGTTAGCCAGTTTTTCTAGCTTATACATGCGTGTAGAAACACGTAAGCTGTCAGCGAGCTGGCCGTATTAATGTTAAAACATTATTATACAAATTGTCATGTTGATCCTGGTGCTTGGGCATGGGAGCCCCATGGTGATTTTATTCTTGTGATAATAAAAGTGAGGCAAGGATTCTAAAGAATTGCACGTTCAACCAAAAGGTAATTATACACACGGTTCAGAATCAGAGATAAAATAACCCCTCGATGACTTCAGTCTTATGTGTTATATTATACCGAGGGCTAGAATCATGGATAAAATGAGTGCAAGATGACCCATCTTACAATTTTCTAAAGACATCTGAGAAATCTGCACTTTTTTTTGCTGTAATTTGTATAATCAAAGCTGATCTTGTAGAATAACCATTAGCAACCTAGTTACAACAATACTACTGCACGGTCAATAAGAGCTGCTACGGGTCACCGATATTATGAGACCGTGCATACACACAATAAGAGTTCAACAATTATGAACCTAAATATATGATATCATATATATATTATATATATATATATATATATATATATATATATATATATATAAAACTGCAGCTGTAAATATACTATGTGTGTGCAAGGGCCTGTCCTAACATACTGTAAAATAAAAACATTTTCTGTGGATCTTTAGTAACGCTGAATTAAAGCATGGGAAGCTTTTAACTAGCGATACATCTGTATTAAACACAAGGAAAACACATCTATCAGGATTAAATGCTGTGTATTTTTAACTGCGTGGGCAGCAAGATAAACAAATGAGTCTACTTTAGGAACTATTCTAATTACAACCTACAGGATTTAATTGGATGCATGCATGTTGGCAGGATGGCTCTCGTTTCATATCCTAAATCTAATTATGTATTGTAATTGACTTAGTTAAAGATCAGCTTAATTAAATTGCAGACTTGCAAAAGCTGTAGCACTGTTACAACTGGAAGACAAAAAGGAGACGTCTAAGAAAAAAAAAGAATCATACAGATAAGGTCTTTTTATTTTGGGTGTTCAGATGGGGCATCATATGAACTGTCCATATAATTAAATATATATTAAAATATACATGTTAATGTTGGAGGGGTTGGGATACAGTTTCAGTCCGCAGTCCCTTCCGCTTCGATAATGTCTTTCCTTTTTCCTGATTCCATCTGAAGAACAGACCTCTAAAGGACTGTAAGCTTGTATATAATCTATCATCTTTTTCTATGTTGGTCCGATGACCAACTAAAGACTCCTGGGGTAACTCTGAGGCAACAGTAGGCTTCGTGGTTTCTGGGCACATTGGGCTATCTTAGACAATTACATTGCTGTACCTATCACGTTTGGGGGCGATTTATCGCACCTGGAATATCAGCCAGCAGTAACAGCAAACACACAACTTTTATACAATAGAGAGTGTATATTAGCCAGATGGAGAAAACCTAGTAATAGAGAATTAGAATTTTAGCGAAACACAATGTTGTTGACGCTGCTTTTCATTGTCTCGGAAGAAATAACAAGGTGCTTTGAAGGATTAGTAACCTATATTTTATACACACCCACCTTGAGCTTGTCTTTGGTTTTATGAAGCATCTCTTGTCATGTGTGTAAAACACACCCACCCATGTATGCATTAATACGTATACTTGCATAACTGGCGCAAGTTATTGCTTAACTACATGTTAAGTAATAGTACACTTTTGCTTCCGTTCAAACATTTGGGGGCTCTTGGCTTTTTTCATGGAAAACATTGCTAGCGGTTATACATAATTGCAAAGGAGTTTTCTAACAATCGGTTAACCCTTTAAACTTGGATTACCGAACACAACGTGCCATTGGAACACAGGAGTGATGGGTGCTGATAAAGACCCTCTTGTATGCCTATGAAGATTTTCTACTTAAAAATGATTGTTTCTACCACAATAGTCATTTACAACATTAACAGTCTCCACACTGCATTGGTGATCCATTTGATGTTGTTTTAATGGACAACATTTGCGTTTCTTTCAAAAACAAGGACTTTTCTAAGTGATCCCAAACTTTTGAAAAGTAGTGTATATATGGAATTAGATATAACAACTCTCGTCTGCTTTGTATATCTTGTCACATGGTGCTAAGATTCAGTACTTACCAGTGTGCAGTTACCTTAGGTGCCCATTTAGGGCATAGATGAGCCAGTTGTATTATGGCACTTTGCTCATGCCTGCCAGTATATAATTGCAGAAATCATTAAGGTACAACATTGGTAGTGCCAACGTCAACGGTCCTACTTGGGAGCCCCTTGTATACACACAACAAATAAACATAACGTATATATTAGATAAAATACAGCTCTTATTTGTAAGAACAGTATTGTTTTAGCTTCTTCGGTGGCAAAGCATGCATTGCTTAGAATTTACATGAAGAGGGCGTGTTGGCCTGTAGCTAACCCATCATTCATGTTATGCTTGTTCTGCAGGCAATCCCAATATCCAGTTACACAAATACATGAAGCTTTTGATTTAATTTACGTGTCATTATTTTAAAGAGTCAAAAAACACCTGTGCGTGGTGAGCAGCACGGAGGCCACTAAGAAGTATTCACTATAAAAACTACACACTCTTAGCTATAAATACTAAACTACAGAATTCTCACTGTTAAAAATTAAACAAAAGAAGGAAATCTAGAACTAATGTACCTGAATGTTGATCTGTTGCTGTTATCCAGATATGCTTCGAAATGTGTTCTACCAATACAAGACACTGCCGAAAAATATTTAGGCCCCGTTAAGTCTTGCTGTGACAAATTGTTGACATATAAATGTAAAGTTTTAGCATAATTTTCAAATCAGTATTACTTACATATATACAGTGTAGCTATCTATTGACATAAAATGGGAAAGGGTAATAATTACAGGTAGAAATGTTTACATTTTCCAAAAAAAAACCTTGGAGGGTAAAAACAGTTTGGTATTCAGAATATGTTTAGTGAAACCACATTAAAGTACATAATATGTTTTTTGCAACTTATGACTACTCAAATATAAAGACAACCATTGAAAAGAAGTTTGCAGTTCCCCAGGCGAGATGCTTTCCAGTTATTTTCGTTGGAATGACATGGTAACATTAATGCCCTTGCCAAGTTATAGGAAAATTCCTTCTACCTAAAATAAAAGTTAAAGTTATGCAAATGTGTGCTGCTAACATTCGCAAACAGGAATACTTCAGCAGAAAAAAATGTTTGAACCCCAGCTCAAAAAGTGTAAGGGGAAAGTTTTGTGCCATTTCGCAACTTTTAGTATGAGAAGTTCTGGAAGGTAGTTAGTTATGCCCCGTATGTGCACCTTCTTGCTAACATCGCAGCCTTTTTTTTTCTGAATTCCACTAAAGATTCTGTTTCTGTAAAACTAGTACTAAAATCTGTATACTAAACCAAGGGTGTGTTGTGACATGGTTCCAACTCGTTCCTGGCATATGGTAATATAATAATTGAACTAATGCTCTATTTAAAGTTAGTGGCACCCAGGATCCTACTCCTCTGGGTCCCTTCATAACTTCTAAATCACCCCACCATGCTTAGAGGGTCCCATCATCTCAATACCTCTCCCTCCATTACATCATGCCTATTTCCCTATTTCCAACATCCCTTTTCTCGTTGTCTTTAAATTAGTTGACACAAGCTCCTGTAGGGCCATGTGAAATGCTTTGGGTCGCTGACCTTTTTGCCCTGACATAGCAGCAACCCTCTCTTGCTGAGAGATTCGTGATCATCAAGAAGTCAGTATCTACGCCTCTTCTGACAAAAGCCAACTTAAAGATGCACAGTACCAGAACATGGCATTGCATATAACCAGTGTATTGCGAATACGGATGGAAAATATAGAATTTATATGTAAATTGATACGTTAGGATCTGAACAAACAAATAAATAATCAGCCAATAGCAACATCCTTCTATACACAATGCCCAACGGCTCCTGTTTATAAACAACTATTCAATAACGAATGATATCAGGGTATGGAAATATCCATGTATGTTTGTAGGTGTCATAATTTGTATGCAAGTTGTTATTTGCATTGGTCATTCAAGTGTCTGTTTTCTGTTTTTCATGTCCGCGTGTTTTCACACCCTCTCCTCTCCTAAGTTTCTTAACTCTGCAAATGCTGAAAATCTAATTATCTCTGCTTGGGTTTCTCAACATACTTTAAAAAAAAGGTGCAGGGAAAGGTGTGTATCCGCATGATACTCCTTCCAGAAAACGAAGCTAATCAAACCAGTTTTCTTACACACACAAAAAAAAAAAGACTTGCAGGTTTGCATCACTAAAATTCAAAGGGGGCGGGTTTCTTCATATAGCAACATTTTTAGCAATTAATATATATATATATATATATTGCATTATAAAAAAAATAGCAATTTTTTGTATTTTATTTCATTTTTTAAATACGCATTAAAAATAAAACACTAATAATATATTTGAAAGCTTCACGCTGTTATCTGGCCAACTCTTCTTGATCTATAATATTATTGCTAGCTATAGTCTGGATGATGGCTAGCTTTGAATCATGTTCAACAACAAACAACCCGAGAAATATGAGTTGGCTATCCTGCTAGGAAGACTAAATTATTTGTCACAGTTCATTTCAGCAAGTACACAATTGCCCCAAAAATCTAGCCTTTTTCCTTGTATAAACCGAAAGATATAATTCATATACAGTATATGTCATTCTATATATCATCATACATGTTTTAAGTCAGTTCTTAAAATAACTAAAAGCAGTCTCAAGTATATTAACATTTTAATTCCCCATCACTGTACTTAACATCACCAATACATTCATGAGCTGAGCGTTCCTTTAATAAAATATTAATATTTTATTAGTTATATGATATTATTTTTGTTTTGTTAAAGGTAGAGCATGTCAAAATCTGCCTAAATCTGCTGTTTACTCAGCAAGGTGGTCTACAGCCAAAACTAGAATATAATTATACCTTTTGAAAATACAGTGGAGACTATATTTATGTTCTAAAACGTTTGATGGAATTCAGCGTTAACAAACCCCCAGGCGCAGAACATCGCCAAACATGCTTTTGTTGATTTTGTCTCTCACCCACTAGATGTTACCAACTGAAGAAACAGCAGGCTGGATCAGCATTACGGTCAGTGTATTAACTGAAGCTGGAAAGAAAAGATTCATTGAGAAAAACGGTTTTTATGTTGATTTCAATCTAGAAGTATACATGTGTTTTGCTTGGACTTGATACATTTTACGGGGCCATCAAATAATATGATGTAAGGTTACATATGCGTTCAGGACGTCAGAGGTCTCTTTTGACTTAACCTCCTCTTGGGCAAATATGGCTAAATCTGTTTTGTTTCCAATAACGATTAAAATGAAGATAAAAGATTACTGAGAAAAAATATTTAAAAATAACCTTTTTTTAATTAACATTTTAGCTCTTTGTCAGGCTATGCCTGAATAAGATAGAATTTGGCTTCCCTCCCGGCTGATAGTAGGATGGTGACCCCTATTACAACTATGCGACGTGGACGCCCTCAACAAGCCTTGATATGACAATTGGAGAACTTAAAATGATAAAACTTCAAACATTTGTGTGTCGGCGGTAACTGGCCTTGTGACAGTCCCTAAACGTCTGCAGTTAAGACAAAAAAGCTACAATGAGTAAGTTAATGGGGGGGGGGGGAATAGTGTATTTAGTGATATCTGCTGGAGTCTTCTTCTAAGAGCCTAAAGGCACATGCCTAGAATGCAGGCTGTGAAATCAGGCCCAGCTTGCCATTGAAAGAAGAACACATTGATCTATGGATCTTTCCTAAAAACATGATAGAACTTCAAATTTAATTTGTTACAGCTCTGAGCTGTCCAATACGAGCCCCAAAGCCCCAAAAAGGAAACCTCGAGTAACTTTTCTTAGTGTACGAGACAGCGAGAACTTCTCCATTTCACTTTAGACTTCTCAAATTTAAAGACTCATAATGTGGGTTTTTTTTAAAAAAAATAATGGTTTTAAAAAGTCGGTCATACTCATTCCCAGCCAATGTTTACGAAACAAAAGAGGCTCTTATTAATACTTTCTATTCACCAAGTGGGCACTCATAAAAGGACTCTAAGCGGCGCTAAGGGCTGCATGTGCCGTGAAATATACTGAAGGTTTCTATATATACAAAATAATCAATAAGTGAGCAGCATAGATAAAATAACGTAAACTTGAACTATTCATGATAAACTTTCATACGACACAGAGACCAATGCACGCCTACAGTAATGCAGAGCAAAGTCACGTCGTGTTTTGCTAAATATTTGTTACTGAAAATAAACTTGTATAGGCAAAAACAATAAATAAAGCACTGCTGTGAAAATGTTCTAAATAGTTGGCTTTTAATCCACTTTTAAGCAGAATGTAAGCTTCTGAATATCCCAGGTGACCATGATCAGGAGAGATAGTCCCTTTTTCTTTTCCTGATGTCCCATGTTGTCAATATACACTGCTAATAGTCAGTTTGCGTCTCCTAAATTACAAAAAGAATTGGTATTAATATATATATATAATATATTATATATACACAAAATAAAATAAATAATAATATATATATATATTTAACTCCCACATTCTTATTTGCTGGATCCATCACAAGTATCCCAAGGGGTGCACATTCCAAAGGTGAAGTAAGTTTTTGTGACAGAAAATACCTTTACACATATAAAATGAATGCACGTTTTTTTTTTCACATAGATACACAAGTTTCTAACACAACATTGTCAGCCTGATTGTTGAGTCTGTCCTTGGTGCCTCTTACTTGATCCTAGTGACCAGTGCTAGATTTGGCGCAATAACCTGTCAGTGGCTAAGCCAAAATATTAGGGTTCCACGGGCTGTGGGTCACCCACCAGCTCAGCTCTGTAGCCCGTGGCTTCAATCCACGCAGGGAAGGGAACCTCACTTCACGCTACCTTTTGTTTCTTTTTTTTTTTTCTCATATCGCTCACAGGGAGCAGTCATGTGAAGACGGGCGAGACCACTGTGCGCTGACGGGGGTTTCAAATCCGATTTCTTTTCAAATACTAACTTGTATATGCTTTAACGCGCACAGGAGGTCGCACTGTCTTTCACAGTGACAATATTGCATACCTTCTGATATACTTAGTATGCAAGAATGTGTGTGTAACTAAACGTTTTGGGTGCTTTCAATCACCGCTGCTCCCCCGTTTAAACTCTATGGAGCAGTCCAAGCTGCAGTTGTAGTGTGACCGCGGATCCAAGCAGTGAAGTTTTCTAAGAGGATGTCAGCTCTGCAGTTTAGCGGCTCCAAAGGGCTGAGAAGTGGCCTCCTGGGGAGAAACTATGGTATCTGAGCCGCTTGTTCTGGAATATACTCTGAGCTCACTTAAGAACACTTTAGGGTTCCTCTTTATAGGGGAGAGTAGCAGGTTTCAGCATTGTGGACATGGCACGTTAAACCCCATCTGAAGCGGTGCATAGAACTGGTGACAGATCGTGCTGCTCGCCTCCCGCAGCTTCGCGCTAGGATCGACAGTCTTTTAAGTCATGGAAGGCGAGTCAAGCGATCAAGCAGCTAGCCCTGAGCCGCAAACCGAGGGCACCGTGTCCGATGGCTTCTCCCAGCTCTGGACAGATGTGATGGGAATGTTGGTGAGTTGGTTTAACTTGGGGGGGAGGGGTCTTCAAAAATAAAAGAAGGGGATCGTTAAATAAAAGATGGTTTATAGCCCCTGGACAACTAGAAAAACATTCAACCTTACCCATGTGTGACTGGCAACATCTGGAGCCTGCGAACACCCGAGCCACATGAGGCACGGGGCTGCTTCTCCAGATCGGGTGACTAGCGATCGTGTTTTCCCTTATTGAACACATTCATTATTAATGTTATTTTGTATGATTTCATGCAATTCGCTGATCGTTTGGAAACTTAGTTACTACATGTAAAACTTTTCTTTTCTCCCCTGTCCCCATGGAAACTGCGATTGCTGTTCATTATTGATTCATAGTCTTGGTACATTAGTGAATATTCAGAACTAGATTTTGCTGGACTTTGATCTTTCTAGCTTTGAGTAGCTGTGTAATCATAGTTTACCATGTGCATTCAGACATGTCAAACCGAATGACCTTATCTATACATACATATATATATATATATATATATATATACATTTATTTGTATTATTAACTAATTATTTGAGTAGATTAATGTTGATTACTAATTATATATATATATATACCTGTATATAATATATATACCGTGTGTAGGAAGAATACTTTTAACTAGCTGGTTATAGACTGTCAGCCTGTCAAGTCATTCTTCTCTTAAGTTGCCAATGCAAACATTATTAGGAGAAAAGACTCC
Source organism: Spea multiplicata (assembly GCA_009364415.1). Taxonomy (NCBI): domain Eukaryota; kingdom Metazoa; phylum Chordata; class Amphibia; order Anura; family Pelobatidae; genus Spea; species Spea multiplicata. The sequence continues at coordinate 38,015 of VKOC01017922.1, forward strand.
TATCCAACATCTATACAGATGAAGAAAATGACACGCGAGTAACGCTATAAATGAATCGTTCGTGACCCATTATGCACCACCAAGCCGTGGGAGTAGAGCATGATGGGAGTTGTAGTGTACAGCAGCCGGCCAGATGCCAGAAGTCTCACTAACGTGAGCGACGCTTTCAGACTTTGTGTACTGCCGGTGCTGTTGATCAAACTCTTACTTTTTCAGTCGCTTGCTTTTATTATCTGTGTGTCCTTCTGAGCGGTCGGAATAAAGAAAGGAGCAAGTGGGTGCTCTCATGTAGAAAACTGGAAAATATGCATGTTTTAAGTTGTATATTATATTGATACGTCATTTTGGAAAAAACCCAATAGTTACTGGAAATAACTATGGTGTTCAGTTGTAGTTCCCATTATTTTACACATATAAACCATTGGGGAAACTACACCTCTTCAGCCGTCACTAAGCCCTGAAGAATAACACACTTGCTGAGCATTATGGGAGTTGCAGTTTAAAAGGCAGCCGGAAAGCTGCTTTTTACCTTTGGCTTGTGTGCACCTGTCATCAAAGAATGTGGAAATACTTTGTGGCGTACAAAGCCGAAAAACTCTCACAACCTTTAAAGGGAAATTGCCGCCTTTACCTTTGAACTTGTCGGAGCTCCATATCTAGCGGGTGAATTTCACTGGGTTCTCTTTAATTAATAAACCAGCATTATGACCTTTGGGTATACCCTTGCCACCTTGTTCACCGGTATACAGACCACAATAGCCAATTCAACCAGAGCAGCTCTGATCGTCTATAAGACCATGACTTTTTACAGCGTTATTATATGTGTAAGCAGTCAATTGGCCAAGAATTAAACGTTAAGTAGATATTGCTGTCTGCATTCCGCCGTGCTGCTTCCTTTTGTTTAGAATAAAGTGACCAGGCTTCCAAGCCTTTGACATTTGTTCTTTATTGGCGCATGTGTTTTCCATACATCTACCCATTGAAAGAATGTTCAACCGAGATAGACAGAACATTATGGTAGAGAAGTGTATATAAAAAAAATAATTCCAAATAAGTAGCAATCTCGTAAAATTACAGAAAAACTTAGAAATACTGACTCTGAACAACGCAGATAGATAAGTCCCATTCTTCAAACACATGCTTTCTCTGCGGTTAACTTTGTGAGTAGGAAGGTTAATCAATCACAAACTCGTATCACCTGCTGCGGGATCGACAGAGATACCGTGGGAGAATGTGTGTTTTTAGTAATTGTGGTTATTTTTAAGTAACCTTAGTCTTATTTCTGGTGTTGCGCAAAATCCAGATCCCTCCTGCAAGAGCTCAGCCCCTCCATGCATCTCTCCTGTTTTGGCTCTAAATTTTATTAAAGTACTAGACAGTGGTATCATAAGAAACAACTTACCGTAAGTATACTCACTATAAAAAAACCCCCCAAAAAACAAAACAAACAAACAAAAACCCCATGGGGATTAGGACCAATTTCAAAGGGGTCACTTCTGCACCACGATGAGACATTTTTACATTTTACAACCCGTGTTATTCTTCTCCCTGTCTGCTGGACCTCACTGCTGGCGTGTTTTGTAGAGCAACATGTGGTAAGCAGCTTCCTCACACAAACACACAAAAAAACAGTTCCAATATTTGAGTAAGAGAAAAGTACCTTTCCGAAAAAAAAATTGTCGCACTGCTGTATCTTTTCATTTATTTTTTTTCATTTAAATTCTTTTTATTTCTTTTAGCAAAAAAGATAAGTAGAATAAGAAACAATACAAAATAAATACAACAAAACACAATATTCACAAATTTTTACAAACCCTCCCACTCCCCGGGCCAGGTCTGCATTAAAAAAAAAAAAAAAAAAAAATCTTTTCAATTGAAAATCCTTTTAGCTTTTTTTTTTGGTGCTTATAAAGTAGTGTAAAGTTAGTAGAATTTACTTAATGCTTGTCGTCCAATATGTTATTACCCATGAACGATTGATACTGAGTTTGTTTCTAATTAACTGGCATCTCAAATCATTTAGGATTAGAATTCAGCATACATTTTCCCACCTACATGTAAACTAGTTTGCCAGGTTTCCAATTAGAAAAACCTGATTCGTAACGCAAATACCAAGCGATTCACTGGCACAAACAAATCTGTTTGATTACGGTACTTTGGGATGGGTGAACCAAAGAAAGCGTCTATGCATTGTCTTGCCATGCGAACCACAATTGTCACGTGTTTCTAGTCCTAGCGTAAACAACACAAAACATCTAGCGAATGGAGGTGGAATCTGAAATGTTATGACTTTTTCACCTATTAACCCTTAAAAATCTCATTGAGATCACTGGATCAATGAGTTAAATCTGGAGCAATCAAAACAAAACCCAAAAAGAACGTTGCTCTAGATTTAGCACGCCGTCTGAGAATTTTTCACGTTTTCCTTTGAAAAATGTGACGCTAAAATAAAGTCACCCCAGGATCCTTTGATATCCACCTTTTGGTCACCCCTGTCTTCACCTATTCACAGCTGGAATTGTTGTTTGCCGCCAATAACTCTCATGCAACGGGCCTTCGGAGTGGGACAGGAAGACCGTCCTTTCAATGTCTGCCCCAGCTATTTACAAAACAAAAGGGCACTATTTGGCATTGTTAAGCGAGCAAACACAAATTTGGTTTATCGCTATAGACAATAGTAGCTGTTTCTTTAGTCCCAATTACTGCCATACAATGACACAACGTGACTTTATGTTTATTGTCAAACATAAGGTTACTTCAACCAAATGAAATGATTTTCTTGTAATGACCAATTATTTAGAAAGTTCTTTGCAGAGTTGTTTTTGGATAAAAAATTGCAACAATGATTATAGGATGAAAACATTACTATACAAAATTATGTTGTTTTTTTATGGTTTAAAACCTATTTGCAGATCCAGGACAAAAAATGTATTTACTCGAGTCACAGTGCTGTGTAGTGTTGTAAAATCTCATATGAAAAATGCACGTTGATGTCAACGAGTGGCCCCTAGCATTAGGCTCTTTGGTCTTGTCATAGCCACAGACGTCCATCTGGCAGCCTGCAGGCTGTCTGTGGCCCTCTAGGGTTTTTATGGTTCAGAGAAACCTATGTATCCTCAACTTAATGGTGTCCGGCACCCTAGCCTACATTTCCTGACGGTACGCGACTCTCCACATTTAAAACGTGGGACAACAAAAGTCTGAACTGTTCCTAATTACGCTTTTAAGTCACTTTCTAGCAATCATAATGCCATCTGCATCAGGGAATAGCGAAAAAAAGCGGAGAATTAACAGTAGTGTGTGTTTTTTGAAATTCCCGACAGAGGACAATTGATTCTTTGTAATGATGAGTCTGGATCCAGGCAGCTAGTTTGAAGTATGCCTCTTTTAAGACATGGCATTGTAGGCAAGCTAATGTAATCATTGTGTAGATGCCAAAAGAGAGGCATTGTGCCTCCGACGACATATAGTTTGAGGCTGTGTCGGGACGATGCATGCCATGTTAATTTCCTGTCGATGCACTTGTAATTCATAGCTTTTCAAAGAGCGAATGTGTGTTTCACTGCGCTTTTAACATCATTCACTGGATTCTTTCACCACAATGAATGCACTCATATGTCCTCAACCTTCGGCGTTTTACTAGTCTTCATCTTTCTAGGCATTGGGTCTTTTTAACGTCTCTTCTCTAGATGACTACTGGTCTAATTTGAAGTTTTTCTCTTTTTTTGTTGTGTTATGTTCTTTACCGCTTGTTTCATAGCCACAGGAGTCATTTTTTTTTCTCTAAAATGTAATCTATTGGTTCTGGTTAAGGCAATTTTATGTCATATTCTGTGCGCTGGAGGTTTGCAGCTATATCAGAAATTCATCAGCATTCGTTTAGTTTGGTAAAATTAACCCTTCCTGTAAGTGTGTCTTTGACTTTAACCACTGGATTGACAATTACAAAGGTTCTAAGCATAACATTGATCCGGCCCTCTATGAGAAAACTCTTTCTCATTTCCCACTATGGTGTCCATAATGAGGGGTAGTTGTTTTCTGCTGTCAATCCTATGTGAAATAAGCGGTTTTAATAGCACCCTTTACCATTTACTTGCAGAAGTTAGCACAAAGTGATTAACAAGAGATTTTAGGACCAATACCTTCAAGCAACTGGATGCTTTCAATATTACTAGCATCGGTGATAGTAAGAAAAAACTATAAAACTATAAAGACTTTATTATTAAGACTATTATTATTAAGACTTTTTGTCTTAATAAATTCATTATGATATTATGAAGGGCCAGCCAGAATGCATTCTGTTGCATGGAGGGCCCAGTTAGCCCTGGATATTGAATAGTTAGATCAGTGAGACCACCCTACCACCAGTGGTTGCCTGCACATTTTTTGTCACTGCAATTATTTTTTTCAAATAATAAGATTTTTTTTTTTTTACCTTTTCTTCCATACTTTCATTACCAAGCATGCTTCAGAATGTGACCCAGAAACCATAGATACCCTTTAGAAAAACGCCAGCCTCCTGTTTTTCTAATTAGGCTCATTGGTTTATTTTGCATTGGCGTTGAAAGCATAGTAATGGATAGGGTTCTGTCTGTGGGAACCTTCCCGACTTCAAGAAACGAGAGGTAAACTTTCTTGAGAAAAGCTGTCGAGAAAATCAGATGTTAGCAGACATATACATATACAAGGGGCAATACAAAGTCTGTTTATCCATAGCACTGCTAACATACATTGCATTAAAATAGTTGTTTTGATTTATAACCAAGAAGGTGTTATTTCAGCTGTTGGATTGCTCGTTGAGCGGAAAGCCATTTATACAATCAAAGTAAATAGTTTTAAAGTGAAATTATTCAATGAGCAAGAGGACCAGCACCCTTAACATAGTGCGTTCTTTATAGCGTTTCAAAACGGGTCTACAATAAGTATTAGGATAGTATGACAAAGTCGTTAAAAGTAAAGGAGGTTAATGAATTATTTTTTATTTCATTTAAATAAAATATATATATATTTTCTGTAAAATGAGAAAATTTGTTAATACATGTTAACCTAAAAAGAGTATGCCCCAAAACAAGGATGTTTTTTTTAACGTCTAACCCAATCCTCAGTATACTGAACTTCACTTTGAATTGTTTTTGACACTAATCCGGCTTTCTTTTAATGAACTTTATGTAGCGTTACCTGGAGTTCGACTGAAAGCCAGTTAACCTCCCATTTGATTTGTGAACCTGTATGTAAGTCATCTCGTTTCCGTAAGGCCTGCGCGACGTCTATTATTTTGTTGCTCGTTCGTTGTGGGACAAATGATGACACTTGGAGCTTGGAGCAGACTTGTGATGCACAGTCCTCTTTGTTCTTTTGGAGGCAAATCTTAGCAAGCAGCGTTCGTTAAGGATGTGGGAGCTAGGGGTTAGTTAGAACAATACGAGCCATTGTCATTGTAGATGGACACAAAGAAAAGTCTGAGAATTTATATTTTGTAAACAGCCATGAACCACCGTCCCAAGGCTAAATGTCTACTACCATTTTCCGTATAATTTCTAAACTTAATATTTTTGCTTAAACCTTTCTAATAGTTACTTTATCATATTTCACGAGGGCAACCGCCTACCATAATCCTCCACTATTTGTGAACCTTGACCTGAAGCCTCCTTGGGATCGTCAGAACACTGCACAGGTTAAGTCAGTGTATGGCGAAGCTGAAGTATAGTCAAAAGTTGATTTACTGCAGGCTACTTTCACAGGGAAAACACAGAATTAACGACACCCATGCAAAACCTTGGGCAAATTCCCCTGTATTTCTACCTAAAGTAATAACTACTTGGCACACATTACTAGGTGCCATCCTTACAAGATGACTATGCCACCAACCCGGAAAAAAGAATAGTGTGACTTCCCCATTAACTACCAACTTAGACCTTGGTGTCACGCTTACCATCTCTTTTAATTATATGAATTATTTAGTGGAAATTACATGTAGATTTGCTTTAAAAACAATATATATGGGATTAGACAATTCTTTAAATAAACCAATGTTACTTGTCCAGGCATCACAGCTTGGTAATGGGACTCTGCACCCCGTGTCCTGCCAAAGTCCATTTTGTTGGCTATAGGGATTTATTAGGGATGCGGCAGCATAATGATAAAAGTTTTTCTTTTTGAAACATTACTGTAGTTGTATTTTTGTTTTACATTGTGAATATTCGGTGATTGAACACATCTCCTGCAGGCCATTTAGTTGGGGGTGGGAAAAGGGGGCAAATGGACCAGGACCACGGGGAAATTAGAAAGGGACCACACTGCTATTATATGCATCTTCTTCTATGCAGTTCTTATGGTGTCCCTTTAAGTATGCTTGTGTGTATATTAATCCATAATTATGTATGTATATATTTAGTGTCTTTTATTTCTGGAATTTTAGGGAAGTTTTTCACTTGACCCAAAAAGACCAGGCAAAGTATGGTTTCCTTTTGTGCAGCTAGTAATGCAATACCGGGGAAGAAAAAAAAAGCATATTTCCTGAGGAAATCCTAAACTGGGTGTGTAAAAAAAACCTGTAAATGTACTAGTTTATTACACACATTCTCTTCAGCGGGAGTACAGGAAAGCGTTTCGTTCGAACGCTAATACATGAAGTAAAAATGGATTTTTGCCACCAGCGATTTTAGTCATTTCCCCTGTTATTTAAAGCTTTGAACATGAGGAAGCAGCAAGGGTCTAAGGAAGGGCTAGTCGTCTTTGACTGGCGTGACATGTTTCGTTTGATGGATATGGATTTTGTTTGTTTTAGAATAAATCTAAACTCGGATTGAACTTGTAACATGCAATACTGCTCCAGACTCTTTGACAATCCACTTGCGGTCTTCGCCCTAATCCTGTTTCATTGAGTTTACCCATGCATCAGAATATTCAATGTCACTTCGTTTTGTCAAAATCCACTTGTTTGAATTTGCTCTATACAAATTGCTCTTCGCTGTTATGATTGCATCATTGATTGAAGTACAGTTTGTTATTATATGAACAAAGCATATCTCAATGTGTCACTTCGGCAGCAGAAAGGTTATTGGTCTTTACGTTTATTCTTTGACTTTAATTCATCTTAACAAATAATCGGCAAAACATCTCCATCTCCAGCTGAAGAAAAAAATATTCAAATTTTTTACTAAATTCATACATAGTAAACAATGTATAGTGTTATTCTTCTAGTCTGAGTGCTGAGTGTGGGGGGGGGGAAGTGTTTAATTGTTTTTTTTTAATTGTACTTGTATGTGTGAATGGATTCACGAAAGAACTTGTCCAGTCACCCTCCCCCAAAAAGAAAACATGTTGGCAAGTGGTAGACCATAGCGAAATCTGTTGTTGTTGGTGTAGAAACGGTAACAAATACTTATAGGATTGCTTTTTTTAACCTCTTCAAGACCGGGACGTACCTGGTACTTCCGGGTCAAAGGTCACCGGCAGACCGGGATCTACCAGGTACGTCATCGATGATACGCGATCCAGCGTCGCTTTGAACGCCGGGATCGCGAAGGGGCGGCTGCTACTGACCGCTCCCCCTCAATTCCGTGCACGTGATCGCTTTGCAGCGAATCACGAGCACGGAATTTAAATATTTAAAAAGAAAACTGGGGTCTTCAAGGGAAGACGTAGTTTGCCAACGCCGGTCCGGAAGGGGTTAATGTCTTGGTTGGCACTAGGGTTCACATGTGAACAGCAACCAGGTAGACAGAACATGCTACCAAGGTCATTAACAACAGAAATGTATGAAATTCACTGTGAACGTTGATTAAACATGTAGCTACCCAGATGTGCAACTGTTACTTATTACTAACAACAGAAATGCACTGCGGTGTGTGTGCTAATTTGAGAAGCTTAGTAAATATTTAACTAATTAACCTATGTAAGTCCAACATTGTTTCGTTCACCCATTGGAGCTAACAATAAAATAATGTTTAATGTTGGAAAAATATAGCTTTTTTTGCAGAACGTGATATTTCTAATAAACTATCGTATGCAAAACATCTGGAACAAATGAAAGAGAGATACCATATGGATAAAATATCACAGGAAGCTATGCGTTCTCTGTCTGTTCTCTGTTAATGTACCGACACTCAAATGCTGTCAATATTTTGTTCTGACTACCAGTTTTATCAGAAATATACCATGTAGGGGAGTGGAATCAAACCAGGAGTTGATGGTTGCAAGTCTGATAAGGGTTAGGATTTGGGAGTTTCACAGCCTGAGCACATGCAGGTCTAATAAACCTGCTTCATCTGCAGACCTGGAGTCTGCCATTCAGACACGAAACTGAGCCCATTCTGTATCGCAATGGCAATGAAGTCCTGCTTAGCGAGAGTGCAGCGAGAGTGATTCATATTCTGCCTTTTTAGCACAATCAGTATGATAAGGAGTCAGGGTAGATTAGGCTAAGATGAGTTAGAACACATACAAATGACTTACATGCAGCTGTCTGAATTATATATATATAATATGATATATATATTATATTATATTATACAAAAAACTTTTTTTATTTTTTAAAAAGAAAACAGCACAATCATTTTGAAAATACTCCCTCTTTAAGGTCTGGGGTTCGATGCACCCTGATCCAGAAAAAAAGATCAACGGGTAGACATATATTAATAAAAATATGTTTATCCGGATGTGTGTGTCAGCCTTAGTGCAACCGGGTTATGTACGTTATTCTGTACTTCTGGCTTGCATCGTGATAAAACATGGGCTCTTATATGATAATATGCATCCTTGTGTATTCCAGTGAAGTGTGGGAAGCCTTATGGGTTAGTAAATAGAACATTGTCATTGAATTATCACTTTTTTATCGGTTGATTGATGGGGAAAATGCTTTAGATGACATTAAAATAATTCAATTTACTTTAAGGGCATAGGGCCAAGTTTAGAAACTGAAATGTAAACATTGATGAATTTATTAACTTTTGCAACAATGTTATCTGGAAGTTATTTAGCGAATGGAACTTTCAGTAGTTTTAACCATGTAAATCACTTTATATTTTCTACAGGTGTTTTGACCATTATATAAACATCCTCATTATAGTATTCTGTTCTCAACCTTCAATTGTGAGTTCGCATTTTAATTCCAACTGAATATAAATGATTTCGGAACACCTGGTTATTTTTATGTTATTATCCGGACAGAAATGTTCAACAATTAAATGCTTTTATATGCAGATTTGTAAATTGAAGCACCCTTTAGACCTCTTCTTTTCATGTTCACCGGGTTCTGCTCTGGTTCAGTGCTTTGTATCAGATCATGTGGTGGGTGAGAACTAAAAGCAACTATGTCATCTGGCCTTCTTCGTTCTTTCAATTATCTTCATGTGTTCACTTTTAATATGACAACTGCTGCAAATAATGTGTTGGATTATAGACATGGAATCTGCTAATAGAGATAAATGTCCTCCCTTAGCTGTCTTGTGCCCTCTGGCTCTGGATTAATGAATGCTTAACTCCCATTGACCCCAAACATCCTGCTTAATGAAATGGGCATGCTGTTGGGAATACATAATGCGTTATATAGGCCATAAACTGCTACAGTATTCATACTGTACCCGGCTGGAAATATTTAGTGAAGTTTCTAACATACAGCTCAATGATTTTACAAAACTTCCTCAAGAGAATAGTTAACTTGTTAGTTTTACATAATAAAAACTGACCTCAGCTTCATGGTTGGCAAACGTTATTTTAGACAACTATATCGCAGTTTTTGGTAAGACTTTTTACTGGACTAATAGTTTTTAGGCCAAACCTTTGAGAGTGTCAACCTCCCTTATAAAGCCTAAACCAGACATTGCATCTTCATGGCTTCGCAACCTGCCATCAGTAATGTATTTACCCTGGGCACTGCCGCTGGCATGACCCAGAGGAACCTACGAGCTGCTCCCTGTGATGTCCTTGCTGCTAATCTTCAGCATATGACATCATATCACAGGGCATCCGCTCTTACGGAGTCAGGTCTATGAGCACAGTCCTTGTAACTGTCTCATCAAGCAACTGTGGTCAATATGGAGATCATCCCCGCGGCTTTCCTGCCATGGAGCTGTCACCCCTGTGGAACTGCCACCCTAGGCCTAGTCAGGCGACGTCAGATTAAGCTGTACTGCACTACAAAATACTTTGTATTTAGTCATTAATGGAAAAATAGGTTTCGTAGAAGGAGTTTTGCTACAATATGTCATATATTTTTTGCTTAATTTATTTTGTAGTTAGGGGTCTTCTGTTAAAACTGGAATGCCTAAAAGCTAGAAAGTTATTATTTTTTCCATTTCAATTATGTCATTCTCACTTTCTGTCTAGTAGCCAAGCAGCAAATTTACAGGATCCAGGGATTGAATAAATCCTTTGTTTAAAAAAGTGATAGTAACTATTTCCTGTCAAAATGGTTTTTGAGTTTGCCGTTATTGTTAGACATAAGATCATTAATAATACAGCATGTTATGAATCATTTGGGAATACACCGGCCACTTTACCTTTCCAGCATAAATATGTAAATATTAACTACTTATTTCACTTTAACATATTTTTTCACATGCTTTAACGTATTTTTGCTTTATTTGTGTTGCTGGGTAATATTTATTCCACGAATAATATTCGTATATTTGGTTTAGTATATTTTTCCGTTATTGTATTTACGTTTTTTAGTGCAAAGCTAAATTTTTGACTATTTTTTTTCACAAATCTGGACATTCCTATGTTTTTTACATACTTCCCCCCTGAACCTTGCTGAATTTTTTGCTGAATTATGTGCTGAAGTATGCACAGCCTTCTGATATATACATCCTCCTCTTCCTAGCTGCATGCATGTTATGATATACTGTACTTCAGAGACTTTACAGGAATATTAGACAGTTCAAGGTTAAGCATGTAGTCACGTAAAAACTTTTTCAGCTATGTCTAGTCTTTTTTTTCTTTTTTGGAATGCGGAAAAGAACAGAGTCCTGTTTAAAGTTACAGAACTTTATTCGTTTGTAGGAAGCGGTCGTTTATATTTTTTAAATAATCTTACAGAACTAAAAAGTATTTAATAAAAAAAAAAAATCAAAACAAAAAAGTTGAAAAAACAGCAATAGGTGTAAGTTTTGTCATAGTGCTACAAAACAAAACATGTTGGTGCTCTATAATTAAAATATTTTTTTATTGACTTATATAGAGGGCCGTACTCAAAAAAAACCTTTGTTAATACCTAAAGCTACTAGATGAGGTGTACACCTAGTCTCTATATTTTAATACGGACATAATATGGGAATTTTTCAGCAGAAGAATAGGAATGGCTTCTTGGTGGACTTTGGAACCATTAGCCGATTACCGAATGTATAATTTATGCGATAAGCTTTGTGTATTATAAACTTTAATACCTGTCTCAGGAAATATTTACAAAGCTAGGTCAGTGAAGATCATCGGAGCTGTAGTGCAGCAATGCCTGCAGGGACCTTAATTTGCCCCGTAGCATAGACAAAAATAAAAGGTATCTGTACTGTAGCAATGTAAAACAATCTTCACAAGTTACCTGGAAGATAAAGGCCCCATGATTTATTTCTTATACCAGATCACAGTCTGAATTGTTACTTCTGCCATGTACCACCAATGGCCACACAATTTAGAATGATATTTTCCTCAATTTGGAAATTACAATTTACCACCCAGTCGGTATCTCCTTTTTCTATGTTTCATGTGATGTTCAAGCAACCTTAAGGCACTCACGCTTCACTGCCCTTAGGGGAGGCCCACATATTTTTCAATAAAAAAATTAAACTCACTTGCCCCCTCAACAAGTTTTAGTGGCGTTGATGTTCCACTCAATACCTTTTCTTTCTTTTGTAGGATGGTTCATTGGGGAACATTGATGACCTCGCTGAGCAGTACGCCGATTACTACAATACCTGTTTTACGGACGTGTGCGAAAGGATGGAGGAACTCCGCAAACGTCGTGTTTCTCAGGAGCTTGAAATGGTATGATGAATCTGTAATAAGTTTAATTTTCTCCACATCCAAACGTTATGGTCCAGACCTTATCATTTCAGTGTAAATCACAACATTGAGATTGGTGATAATTTGTGGTATACGTTTGCTTTCATCTTTTCATTGATGTCTTTTGATGTTACGACCTGGCCGTGCTTACTTTGTAAAAGCTTTGATCGGCAGAGGGCAATATATATAAATATCTCCAGTTTACAAAAGTTAGATAAATGATATACTCCATAACATTTTAATACATACATGCAGACTAGAATGGGTTTCCATTAGCAGTTTGAAATCAAACTGGTTTGCAGTTCTGCCATTAAAGTGATTCTTTTTCCTTAATCTCAGCTTCTACCCCCCCTGCTTCTCATATATTTTCTTCTGCTCCCAAACTGTCCCCTTCTTGCCCTGCTTAAAGTCATATTGACATGAAGACCCTATTCTACCTGCTCTGTTGACGGTAAATATAACACAGACTTCTGTAGACCTTGCCCTAAATATTTAATTGTGCCAGGACATGTTTACTTGTAAGCTCTAGGCATCTAGACACCTGAAGAAATTATCAAGGGAAAAGCTTCCTTCCCATATCAGAAAGCACAATTTACTGGTTCCTGTATTGTTTTTGTAGATTGAAAGCATTTAAACATCAAATAAAGCTACAGCAGCACCTTTGATGAAATGTTGACAACTGCCTTTGCCATTGTTTTAACCTCTGTTCTTCAGAGGAGTAGTGAATGGTCCATGTTCATGAAATAGTAGTAGTTAGTAGAGCAGGTCTAGAGGAGTTTTTTCTCTATAACATGAAGCATATTAAGCTGCATATGAGCTCATGGTACAAAAGTTGCTAAAAATATTCTCTGACTATAGATATGTAATAAATACCCCCTGAAGCGATGTGCTCTAGGTTACGCATACGGCCGGGTTGACCTGCCTCTTGCATGTTGCTCTATTGCCATTCAGTTCCTGATTGTGGCCGAACCCTTTAGAGTAAAGCCGAGGAATCGTTCAAACACACTGGAATTGTAATTAAGCTTCTGTTGGTTTTTGGGATGATTTGTTCTCACAGTCTGTTCAATTGCTTTTATTTCACAATTGGAAGCCCAAGACAGTGCTTCAGGCAGAGCAGAGACCGAGTAAAGGATAAGTGAAAATAAAAGAAGTCCATAAATCAAGATAGTCAGAGGCTGATTTATTCTTAGCTTAATAGTATATAGCAAGTGATTTCGCTTGGAAGTTTTCTGTTGTTCGCATAACATTGTGCTCTTTAGGTGCAGGATAACAGGGCTGTACATTCAATTGACAAGTTAACTTTATACCTTTATATTTAGTATTAAATCGCCTGTAATTAAATGTTTCTCTTCTCACTAATTAGGCTATAATTTGCATGTTTTCCCAGTGTACCTTCTATAGACCTAAATTATATTTGGCTATCTATTTTATTATTTTAACTTTCAAAATGCTTTAGAAATGCTGTCCTTATTGGCAGCTTAATAAATGGAAATGATGTTCCTAATTAGGTTGAATCATGATTACCCATAGAATTTGTCACCCTAAGTACATTACAGTGTTTATATATGTGTGTGTAAATATAAATATATATATAATATATATATATACATACATGCTGCATTAACAAACTGGTGCTTTATTACAAGCCAGTAGTAAGCATATTTTTTATCAATGACCCAAAATGTTATATTTATAGATACACTTATTATATGCAATGCCAGAGAATTGTTACTAAACTGTAAGCTGTTTCTGAGCTGTTATGTACGCCTGTTTATTATATTGTTCACAGTATTTCAACATTGTTAGTATTCTCTCTGCCAAATAAAACTTGCTAACTCAGTTCTCCTATGCAATTTGCGAAGCATCAAACTAGCTTTGTATTTATATTTGCATAGTTATTAGAGCAATTTAAGACATAATTTAGAGCAAATATGACTATTAAAGCCAAAACGCCAACACAATATATGGTCTTAAATGTGTGTAACCAAGGCAAATGCTCGGGGGCCCATAGGCCAAAAGCACTGCATGCATACCCTTATTACTGCTCCAGTGGCAGATTATGTCCATAAGGTTGCCATGACTACATCAGTCTGGCCCTCCAGTTGTTCTGGAACTAATCGGCTGTTGTGGTTTTCTGGCCATTCAGTGATAAATAACAAAAACACAAGGACTTTAGTATGAAAACCTAGTTTCCCCCTTATGTATGTGTAGGAAACATAGGCTTTACACATACAACAGGAACCCAGCCAGCACATGAACCTTAAACGCAAATAACCAATATAGGATGAGCTAAAACAAATGAAAGTGACACCAACGCAAAGATGGTTGTAGATACTTAAAGCAGCCAATCAGTGGCAAGAATCATTGGACCCTGGGGGAAAAGGGCAGCTGCAGCTCAGAAGTATGCACTGGAAAAACAGTTGTATAGATATGTGCTGTTATTTTTTTTTCTGCATTTTGTATTAAAGTACTCATTCAGTTGTCATTTTATAATAATCGCCATTAGCAATTCAAATGTCTACTAAGGTCGACTGGGCTAAAACTCTCCTTATTTGTTATCTCCTTATTTGTTACTTGCATTCAGCTGGAGTTTAGCATTGGTTGGTTTGAGTTGTACCAATTTCAGTTACCAATTAAAACCCAGATGGGTTCATGGATTGTTTGGTGTCTGAGTTGTGGATCTTGAGGCTGGCATGACTTCAGTTAACTTATGTCTGAGTTGCCAAGAAATTTAGATGACAGAATCTGTGTTTGATGAGTAACAGACTTTACTAGTAGCTGCACCATAGATCACGTTCACTTTTATTGATGTTATAAAGTGTCTTCCTTAACACTCTGATTCCAGAGTGAAGAGTATCGAACAGCTGTTGTTTTTCTGGCTATGTAATTCTAACAAATCAAGCCCAATGAGGCTCAATACAATTATAAAGTAATTACTCTGAAATCAGGCTCCTATTTTTTTGTTGTAAATATCTGTTTTTCAGCTTTTCTTCGATCGTTACCGAAACCGTTTAAGTGAGTAGCCCTACTCATCTTGCTTATTGTATTTTAACATCCCTGTCTCTAACCACCATGGTCATACTACAAAGTGTCCCTGTAGAGATAGTTACATAGTTCATAAGGTTGAAAAAAGACCTAAGTCCATCAAGTTCCACCCTTCTACCTAACCTTCCTATTCTTGATCCAAAAGAAGGCAAAAAAACCCTAATTAAGCTACTTCGAATTCTGCCATCAGGGGAAAAAAATTCCTTCTTGACTGCAAGAGGCAATCGGATTTCTCCTTGGATCAAGACGCTCTAAAATATTAATGTTATTCTATTTATATCCCTGTATGTCATGCCTTTCTAAGAAAATATCGAGGCCTCTTTTGAAGGTATCTAATAGAGTGGGAGCTATAATGACTAATATAAACTGGCAGCAAGAAACCCTTTAAAACAGGTTCTGATTCTGATTTTTGGAGATATATTTGTCTTGGTGGTCTTAGAGTCTTACATAGGAATGAGCATCAAGCCATATTTTTAATTTAATTGGTGGGCAGACACTTATCTGTACACTTGTTTATCTAAACTAAGGAAATTGGTGAAGAACACCAGTTGTGTTACTAAGAAGAAAAACTGTCCGTGAATATCCATACCTGGGAGCTTCCCAGGCTAAGCTATCTGGAGCTCTCCATTGTTTGGGGTTGCGGCTTTGTCCGGGAGGTGGGACTAGCCAGGCGTGCTAACCCCCCAGTTAGACTTGAGTGGGGGGTGAGTGGGAGGGAAATATGTAGCTAATAAGCAGGGCAAGGAGTAGTCATATCCCCTCTGGCCGGAGTTTAAAGAAACTGACCTAGAGTCCTTGGGAAGCAGCACCAGGACCCTGAGTAAAATCCCCAGGTATTTGACTACTCCTTTAAGGAAACTGGAAAACATCTCCAAAAATCTGAATCAGAACCTGTTTTAAAGGGTTTCTTGCTGCCAGTTTATATTCGTCATTATAGCTCCCACTCTAGGAAGGGTATTTACAATTTGTTTTATACCTTTGTCACAGCAATTGTGTTGGTCCTTGTTGTGCATTTCACAGATATCCCTGGCCACATGTGTATTAAGGATTATCCATGGCTAACCTAGCTCTTTTGACAAGAAAAACTTCTTGAGTTTGGCCTTTCACAATATATAGTTAGGGGTTTAATATGAAATTTAAAAGTAGTTTGCTTATGTGTAACAATACCTACTTAATTTTGTGAGTTAACCGTTTCATTCTTCCAGAACATACTTAGTGACTAAAGCCCTAGGAGTATAAGACTACACATACTCGCAGCAGCGCCTATGCTATTGAGAGCTAACTGCATGTGAGACGCATAGGAGCTCTTATTTGGTGTTCTGCCTTGGACCCTATGATGTCTTAATCTGGTGTTGGTAGCATTTGCTGTACAGAACAAAATGTAGTACACATAAAACGTTATTTGGCTTTGAAATGCTTTCCTGAGCAATTTGTGTTGTTTTGCAGGAGAACTAGGGCATCCCAAATTAATTTTAATATCACAAACACCTTGTTATTTGGAGATTATAGTTCATTACGAGATAGGTGCAGCATTTTTCTTTTTCTTTTCTAAACGCATAAACAGTTTTGTTTTTTTTTTCCCAACAAAGGAAGATAATAGCAATATGTAGGTATCCAGTAATGTGCTTTCAATAATGTGTTTCTTCCGCTCTTGCACACACTTACCCAGCATGTGGTTTGTTCAACTAGATATTTAATGGGTTATATCACTGCATGAGGTTTCCCCGATTCAAGCAATCAGCACCATGTTTAGTTGTATTAGCTTTTCAGCTACTACCTTCTTCGGAATTATTTTTAATTGCACATCTTGTAGTGCATGCATGACACTTCTTAGAAAGAACAGATTGCCTACAAAATTGCCTTTTCGTCAGACTGTATACCAAATCAAAGCCCTAATCACATAGCTGATCTCCTGCCGCAAGTCACAACCACATCTATGGAAAGATAAACAGTTATCAGTCTAAGCATACAATAAAGGGGTGGTCATTCCCTCCGCCAGGTGCAGACAGGTGGGGGAAAGTGACCCACGGGTTCTTGTGAGTAATTTAATTTTATATGTTATAGAACAAACCTTTGCAGCCAGCAGGGAGTCACCTTGTGTTCAGATGTATGTCAAACAAAAATACGTTGGTGACTGTATGGCTTATTATCCATTTACTGTGATAAGCAACACTTTGGCCTAGGGCCTGACTAGGCAAAACTGTAGGCGGGCCACTGCTCAGTGGGCAAATTACAAGGGAGATGAAGATCAGATAAAACCAGGTTTTTGTGCTAACCTACCTTTCTGTACACAGCACGCTATTTAGTGCTCAAGAAGGTTTTCTTTTCCCCCGTGAGACTTTCCTTATCATCTTTAGGCAAAGACTAAACAATATTGCTACTGGTGAACTAGAACAGAAGGTTACATGTCATGATAATATCGTGATATAATTTGCCAGTCATTAATTTAGTTGGCACATTGCTCGATAACTGATTACACCCTTAACGTCCAACCCTCGGGAGCTCCAAATGTTAATGATATCGTGATGTTGATTGTATGAGACATAGAGAAATCACAAATGTAAATTTACAGTGATTTCTTCGTATTATTCTCCTGGCAACATTAGAGAAATGGCTATGTGCTGGCCACTCATCTGTTTGTGCCAAACCATTTGTATGATTTTAAAAGATAGTTTAGAGATGGCGAAGTCAACCTCACTGCTGCAACATGTCTACTAGTAATGCCATCTGCATATAAGTACCAGGCATGTCTAGAACTTCCAACGTTGTGATTTTAGCATTGAGTCAAGTAATATTATTGGAAAAGAAATATAGAATATGTTAATATTAAATAATATTCAGTTCATTATATGATGTGTTTTGCTATCGCTTTAAATATTGTATTAACCAGTGTTGTTATATCACAGGATCAGTGTGTGCGCTACAGATTTTTTTCCATATGGGTTCAATGAGTATTGGAAAGTAAACTTCCCAGGAGGTCTGTTGGAGCGGCATTTATATAGACTTGCGTTAGTAATAGCGCTACTAGCATCTTGCCCATGCCCTGTTCATACTAGAGAATGGAAAGGGGAGAATGGATTGCTTTCTGTGGTTTCTGGCTCAGTGTTGCGCACATCATGTTGTGAAAAAAATGGCTATTGAAATATCTGGAATGTGTGGATATTTGAGCTAAACATCTGTGCTGCAATCAAATAGATCGGCTTAAATACCTTTGTTCTTCGGATTATTAATAATACTTACGCTACGTACAGTGATACTCGTTCCCATTATTCGGATTACTGGACATGATGCGAAAGGCTATCCTGTTACCCTTGAACGCATGAAACAGACCTTAACATTTTCTATAGCCTCCATTGTAATATCTCAGTCAGCACAATATGAGATAGCCAGATGTTGTAAACCAAGGTCTTTATTCACGTGTTTCCGTTTAGAAACATATTTATCCTTGTTCCGTATTATTCAGTGTTCAAAAATGGACATTGTAAATGGGTCTTTTACAATAAACTGACTAGGCGAATCATTTATATTTAATATGCATTCTTTAGAAGGTTTTAATAAGCACCTGGTGGAGAAGTTGGAGCTCCCTGCCTCCTCCACAGTCTGAAGGAGGAAACAATGGGATTGCATTCCATGCATGGAAAGACCTCCATGATGTTTGGTGATCCAGCATTAGAGCTTACTGGAGGTGTCTCATGTGTCCAATAGCCTGGGGGGGCGTAAATGCATATGGGGAGATTTAGCATAATTTCTCCATGTATTTACAAGACGGATACCATAAAAACTGCCCATACAAACCCTTACTGCCTTGACTTTTTTTCAAGGGTACTACGATACCCTAATTACTGCTTGTCGCCCATTGGAGCTTGGACATATCTAAACATTGCGAATGAGATGACTCTGGAAATGGCTGGCAGCGATTTTTCACATAGGTAATGTTATCAGTTTCTCTATTATACATCAAGTGCGTCCTGTGCTTCCTCAGCTGCTAGCGGCAAGAGATCGTGTTTTGGCTTGTTGCTTGTGTATGTCTAATGGTACACTGCGCTAGACATAACATTCATGAAAGCAAGGACAGATACAAACAAGTATATCAAACGCTTATGTGTACATAAAACTCACTGAATTCAATTTTAAGTAAATATATCAATTAACAACCTTTGGATGTGGTATAAAATATACAAAATGTTGTATAGAATTTGCAAAATAGGTTATAGAAAATGCAAAATAGATTGATACATCCAAAATGGTATTTTTTTATAGCGTTCCCTTTTTTTAAAAATACTTATTTTAAAAAATATCTATTTGTCTTTTTTTTTATTGAACTGCGCACATTAATAAAAAAGTGAAGCAGGCATAGAATTGATCTGATGGCTTATCGCCCTTATTTCATTTCCAATATATGGTTTTTTTTAGGATTAGAAGCAATGGTTTTCTGCTATAAAATACTGCATTTTCCAGTTTTCCACAAAGCTTTATTTCTCATGTCTCGCTAAAATATTGAAATAAACCCATCCAACCATGAAAATATTTTTCTATGCATTTTAAAAAGCTTGCTGTCTGCACTTTGAAAATAACAGTGTTTGCTATTGCCACTTTCCACATAAACACACACATTAACTATTAACTGTCTGCGCAGAGGGGCCATTGGAAGCAGATCTCCTTTACCTTCTGTGGTTATTTAAATGCATTTAAAAGGCAATTTTTTTGTTTTACTGAAATCACTATTAAATTGAAATATGGATGTCGCAAAAAAAACGTAGATTCTCTAATCTACACATATTTCGACTTTCTTTGTTATCCAGGATAGCGGAATGTATATCCCAAGCTTTTAATATATTTGCTTGTTGTGAAACTCATTGTTGCCACTCGTTAAGGCCACCCATGATTTGTGTCTTTCTTTAACTTAGAAGTTAAATATGTGCCATCTGTGATTAAAATATAATAAAATGATTTGTTTCTATATGTTTAAAGAAGCAACATAAAGGCATTTTTACACACTTTTGATTAATATTAGAGGTCCACCTTTAAGTTAGTTGATGGCATACCATTCACATGACATTACATTTATTTATAAAGCACCAGCAGATTCCGACGATTTGGACATTGCAAACAATACCAGCAGATTCCGACGATTTGGACATTGCAAACAATACCAGCAGATTCCGACGATTTTGACATTACAAACAATACCAAAACTGGTACAAAAGAAGAGGTCCCTCAATCAATCTAGTCGTGGTTGAGGGGGAACTTAAACGGTAGGACAGGACTGTTTGGACAGGGATGAGTTGGCCGAGTCGGGATGATCTGTTGGGGTTGTTGGTCGTTCATGTGGTTTGAGTAGGATGCTGGCTGAGACTGTTAGGAAGAAAGTGATGTACAAGGGAGAAAGTCTAAAGAAATTTAAAAAAGGAATTCCAGAGAAGGGGTGCAACACGAGTGAAATCCTGAATGAAGAGGGCGATTACACATGTATTGGGATAGGAAGGTAGAGAAATGAGGGGTGCAGAGTTGTTAAGAGCTCTGTAGGTACTAGGAGCCAATGGAGCAATTGACCCATCGCTGCCGGGGATCTGGATCTTAGTCTCATAGTCAGACCTATTTAAGGTCCGATTATAAGACGAGGGGTATTTTTCAGAGCAAATACGGTAATACTAAACATAAAACAAATGTTTAAACACAAATTTAAGGCACTTTTTTGCTGCACACATTATATTGCCCAGTTTGTAACTTTGGTACATTTAAGCCATGTTAATACTTTGGCTATAAGTAGCTGTAAATCCTAATAAGTAACATTTCAGTCTCTACTACAGTGCCCTAAGGAGAAGATTTATATTTTTTTTATTTATAATTTATAAATGCATTTGTTTATTTTGCATTTTTAAAATTTGTATACAAAGTCTCCATTTTAACTAAAATATTAAAAGCAACAAAAAAAAATAAAAATAGAAAAGAGGCTGGTTTTCCATGCACTATGACTTGAAGAGTTTTCCTTGTGGGAACATATATGTCCTTATAAAGCTTTATGGCAACAAACCAATGTGATATCTGTCATTTGACAATCATATAAGAGACATAAATGTTTACCCAGAACCCTACTGGGTCTTATTATTTATTCCTTAAAATGTTACAACAAAAGGCTGGATGGTGATAGAATAGTTGGTAGTGATGAGTTGAACATTTAGTGATAATATCAGGATACACTTCATGTATAATTTCCTTTTAAATCTATTTATCAGTTGTGAAGTGAGAGCCATGTATTACATATTCCTAGTTTTCGGGAATCTTACGATTTGTCACTATTCCTGGTCTCAGCGGGTCATAAGGAGCACTTTTTTAGCAATTGTTACAGCTGAACACTTGGAACATCTGCCAGGAAATGTGTAGCGCTTAGGAAAATGATTCAAATTGAAATCATACAATGAACATTGGCCAGATCCCCTCTCAAAGACTTTTGAGAAATATGTTCTAATGTGTTGTGCCTCTTTTTTTAAAGGAAAAAAAAACTAAAATGAAACTAGAAGAAATATGATGCAGTGTCATTGTGACATAGCTGCCTCTTGGGATGAGAAAAAAAATTATATAATATATATATATATATATATATATATCTTGAGTGTTTGGCCCCACATAGAGATTAAGCATTCTTCTAATCAAAACTAATC
Organism: Spea multiplicata; assembly: GCA_009364415.1. Classification (NCBI taxonomy): domain Eukaryota; kingdom Metazoa; phylum Chordata; class Amphibia; order Anura; family Pelobatidae; genus Spea; species Spea multiplicata. Next base: position 59,722 of record VKOC01017922.1, read on the forward strand.
TCGCCAGGAGAGGCGTACTGCAGGCTGCAACCAAGTCAACTACAACACATTCTATCAATTGTGCAGCCTCCATATCCAGTCCAGCTCTTACTTGGTAAATGGTATTAGAGTTCTCACCTAATCCCAGCTCCTCTGTTGCTGTACTGGCAGGCTCACACCTCACACCTCTACGCTTAGCACATCTTAAGTTTGTTGGAGATAGAAGACTTATTATTCCTGCTGCCCCATTTCGGCAGTGTGGTTGGGTAAACTCTTGACCAAAACTCTTCACGCTATAGAATCTATGAATAGATTTCTTGAAGAAGTGATTCTTCAAAAAACCCAAAAACCAAAAAAAAAGCATCATCTTTAAACAGTTCTCTTCTATATCCTGCCGGAACCATAGAAGAAGGGAAATCCCTTTTGGATCTCTTCCTTGCCCTTCAGTTTGATAAAGCAGCTGGCCGAGGATATATTCCCATGATAAAATTTATAGATGTGTTTCCTCTGCAGACGCATTTCCTGCTGTGAATAATAGGTATGACTAGGGGATCTTTAACACGTTAATGGTGCAAAATCAGTCCTTTGTGTCTTAGAGTTCAGAAGCAACAATTATAATTTTTTTTTTCAATTTGCTTGAATTTCTTTTCCTTTAAAAATCAAAACATTTCCTTTATTTGTATGTGCGTAATTTTAAATGTACTCGTTTACTGGCATGCCATGTATTTTAAAATGTTCTATATATTTCCAATTGTGTCTCTGATGTCAAATATAATACAGCTTCTGTACATAGAAATAGCTTTCATACGGAGATTGAGCAAAGAGAAAAAAACATGAATTTAGATGGTTTAATTGTTTTGGGAATATTTGTTTGGAGGGTGTGGATTTTTCTGATGTACTGGGGAATAAGTGAATTCATTTCCCATTTCGCATCTACATGACATCACTCTGGCACTGTATGTTGTAATGTGTTAGTAGAAAAATGCTATACAGTTGATTAGGAAGGGGGATTATGAAGCATATTACAAGAAACTTTGTATAAATATTTTCCCAAACACCCTGGAGTTAACAAAAAAATTCATGTGAGTATAGAGTGGTGACAGTTTTGTGGCAGTTTAGTGTTGGGATGGATATTGCTCAAAAAGTTGGAAAATGCCCTTTATAAACAGTAAAGTGTTTATTTTGCTGTTTGTAAAATCACTTGTACTTATTTTGACTTCAGTGGGTTTTTAACCAGTGTTAAATGTCAAATTGCTTGATAGTCAAATGGTTTATGCCAGTGAATAATTCTCCCCTAAGATCGTACAGCCCCAGAGCACACAACTAGCTCATGAAATGATGTCACTCATCATGATGTCATGTCATGTCTGTACTTTCCTCATTCTTTCAAGACATCCAGAGTCCAAATACCTTTATTCCTCTTTTCTATGATTTAATCAGTATGGGTGCCTGACATATATGTATGATATGAATTGGTTTATAATTAACGTTGGTTTGTGTTCTAAATAAAGTAATGTGAATATCAATAGTTTACAAAGTCATCATAAACGTAGACATTTTAACTTCCAGACATTACCAAAATGTATCATCTCTGCTGGGCTGTAAAATGTAGGTTTGGGGAAAGTGCCAGGATCAATTGAATGGTGGAACTGACCCAAAATCTTCATCCCAACACCAACACAACCGAAATGCATAGGCTTTCTTATGAAGCTTAATCCATTGAATGTTCAAAGAACGTATTGCTGGTTTAAGGGAGTTTCTAGGCAACTGCAATGTATTTTTATGTCTTAGTGTGGTGCTGTTGTTTTAGACACATGTAGGTCAAGAATTTAATGGAAAGAGCCATATGAGGTCCATATGGGCCATATGGCCTCCATTTGGGCAGTGTAGACTTCCATGTTTGCAGTTTATTTTGCTGTTAATTTTTTTTTTTGTATCGTTGCTTAATGGATAGTGCTGAAAATTTTACAGATGATCTGTAAGGTCATGTCAATAACCTAGTATGAAAATATACATTTTTAGACTTTATTGAGCTGGTTTAGATTTAAGACAAGCTCAGCTAGTACGGCCAGGCTTCAGGAGGCAAGGAACATGAGCCAAGCTGGAATGTGAAAGCAGGTAAAGCATTTTCTCTCCTTCATTGGGTCCTCGCACACATGCTATGGCTTCCTACCTTTAAAAAAATACCTTGTCAACCAAAATAATTCAAAATCAGATTGGCCTGGTAAACTCTGGCACGGAAGTCATTTCTATATTCTTATTTATTTAGAGTCACATTGCTTAAAATGTCCATCATGTTGTGCTGCAAAAAGATTATTGAGTAACAGCCATTGTGCAGCAAAATAATAACAAAAAAACATAAAATGGTAATAACCAGATTTGTTAATTTAGTGTTTTTTCAGTTAACCATTCCAAAAAATACCCCAAAAACTGTTTACTTTTGCCATGTCAATGAGGATATTCTTATGTATATCATCTACAATGTCCAAGCTAACCTTTCATGTACTGTTGGTGTTTCATGTGCTGCATTCCAGTGTTTTCAGCTGCGTTGCATTAACTGAGGCTTTTTTACCAGTATTTTGATTAATGTCTTACGGACATGAGCCCCCCCCCCTCCATAAAACAGCCTTTTGGTAAGCTAGGCTGTCACATACCTTTTTATTAGTGTTGTTAAGCAAGACAGCAAGAGTTCAAAAAGGGTCAGGATTTTGTAAAGCAGGATGCATCTGCATGAGTCTGGGTAGCATTAAAAAAACCCCGCACAACTTACACATGGCACAACTAACCTTGAATTTCCAGGATACTAGATTCATATGTGTTGCTCACTAAATTTGTTCCGAGATGGTCCTCAAACGTGATCATGGAGAGATCATTGACTTGTAAGTACTTTGCTGTAGCATCACATAGTTTGGATAGGTTTATTATGAAGTGCAGACGTTATACTATAAACTTTGCTGCTAGGGTAGATAAGCCATATATTCATCTAAGCAATGAGCGTTTCTTGCTAATATTCTGGTTCCATAACAGTATCATACTGTTTTTTCGAGTAGCCTCGTCAGTAAACGTTGTATGTGCATGTCTCCAGTGGAACACTGAACAATCATGGGCAAGGCAGTAGTTTTAACAGAGAACTTATGGTTTTGGCACATTTAACAACCCAGTTAAGAAGTAAATGATAGGTCTTGTAAGTACAAGGGCGTATATTTTATTTGTTTTTGCAAACATCTGACATAGATTGTTTCAGATCCAAGAAAGGCAGGAAATGCAGTTCTCCTAGTGCTTTGCTAGCTATTGTTTTTTTTATTAATATTGAATGTTTTACCCGTTAGATTTTTGGGCAGACAAGCGCAGGTTAACGGCAATACAAAAAATCTCCTTCATATTCCTATTGGAGGTTTAAACTTATTTTGTCATAGAACTCCCTGTGCCTCATTCTTGTTATAATTCATTGTGGTGTTTTAGTCTACGTATCTGTATTGTGTAGTAAACCGGTAGCTTAATAGCCTCTGTTACTTTGAAAGACTCAGTTTTTGTCATCTTTTTGACTTGGCAATGCCTATTTCTAAGCATATTCCTGAAGGGCATCTGTTACCTATAAACATGCAATATAGCGTTCTGGATTAGGCCACAGGCCTTCAATGTTATTTAAGAAAACATAAATAGAATACAGATGTTCTATTGGGAAAATATCAGAACATTTGTAAAAGAGAATACATGCAACTTTCTCAAAGAGTGATAACATACTTTTATTGTCGAAATTATGACGAGATACATATGTCCTGCTCACACATGCAATGGTTGTACCAATGACTCCTTCCATTTTGGCGCGAGGTGCTAGGCATTGCTACCACTATTAAAAGAAAGTTAATCCCTCTGAGTCCATGGGAATTTTGTCGTTAAGGCCCTGTGAGTCCCACGCTAAGCATGAAAAAAATAAGTCAAAAACATGCGAAACGTGGTTACATATTGATCCTCATAACATTAAGATGGTCATGAATAAAATGACTGCTGCATTCTGCCACATTTCAGACACTACAGAATCTTTTTACAAAACGTGGTCATCTTGGCATAATAACCCTCATCCATAATCTGATACGGGCATGATTCCCCTACTTTCCTGTTCTTCTCTATTCCCTCCCATTTCCTTACTTTGGATTTTTTTTAGTGAATTTAAACTAGAATTTGGGATGATTATGTTCCCATACATGAAAGTATATTTCATAATGAATCCAAAAGTACGATGAAAATCTCTAGCCTAATTGCTTAAAACAGAGAAAACCAAAGCTTACAACAAATTGGTCAGTTGTTCATCAGGACATGGTCATCAATCCAGAAAGTTTGATGCACTAAAGTCCCCTCTGTCTTGAAGACCAAAGATTTACATTTATTCTGGGTTATCATGTGGACACCATGGGCTACCATAACACTGAGATATCATAGCCATTGGACATTCTTATATCTATTTTTATGCACTCAGATATGCATCTGCAGTTTCAGTTTGACTATTTGTGAGTGGACCTACATGACATTTTGTGCTAGTCGTGCTTGTAGTCATTCAAAGTTTAATTTTCATGTTCAAGTAATCCATGAATTTGTGAAAAAAATATATTGAACCGTTTGGGATTCTGGTGGAAAGCTCAACATTTTTCCATCAAAATATAATTGTAATTAAGCTGAACATGTTAAACCTTACCAACTTGGGAGGACAGACTTGGTCACAGAAGACTTAAAGTGACATATTTAAGACTCAAAAAATGGTCCACAGTGTTGGTAAGCTGGTTGCAAGCTTTATTAAGTGACTAGGATGTGCTTCTTGAAGATAATGTATGCAGCAGCTTATCACCTGTATATTTTATAGTTTTCTATATGTAAAGAGCAGTGTTGTGATTTCCAGCATTACGGAAAATGTAACTGTGTTACTTAACAATTAGTCTGTTTTAGAAGCAAGTTGACTTTATTGACTTTAGTCTTGTATATTTTAGGCTCATGTGGGCAGGGCACTCCTTACCTTTTCTTTCTGTAATTCCTAATTACCTGGTGCACTACTTGTTATGCCCCTGTTGCACAGTGACGTCTCTCAAAATATGACTACACTATATTATTTTACACTATATATTTACTTGTACAGTAAAAAGCGCTAAATGTTTTGATTTCCCCTATTTACATACAGCACATATAGGCATCCATCTTAATAACGTTCACTTAGGCCTGCCACGTTTTATGATGTCTCTTGACTAACACGCATCTGGTCTGTTTTAGGAGAAATCTGATGCCAGCTCCACATCATTACAGCTGCGATCACAAACTGAAGTAAGTACAATAAATAATTACTTCTGTATTTTCCAAATCATTATGTGTGTTTAACATGATCCTCTTCATTATTATTATCTTTAAGGAATCACTGGGATTTAGCAGTGCAGTATCTACCCCAGAGACCGAGAGAAAGTAAGTTGGCTCCTGTTAAGCCTTTTAGTAGATAATGCCAAAGCACCAATTGTGTATATTGTGAAATATCATTTTATCACAAAGTGTACACGAACAGGGTAAATCATTTTCCGCCCTAACATGATTAGACTTTTTTGGGTTGACACGTTTATTTAACATAATAAACACTCATCTTTATCAAGATATTGATCTTCTTATATGAGGTACCAAAAACCAAAAAGCCAAAAAACTTGCTTCGTCTATGATTATACCCTGGAACTATTAGGGTTTGGAAACACATTGCCTCCTGGACAATGTGGTGTTTTCCGCTGGAATCATAAGTGAAGCAGAACTCCATCCTTATCACAACTCTTCCCGTATTTGGACACACTCCACCTGATTTGCATATTTTTGTCCTATTGAGCTCAAAATTGATTAATAAACTTCTTCCTACTACCTTCTAATTTATGAGATTGGTGTGACTAAGGGGCAGGTGTTATCAATATGCTTAGAAATGTATGTGGAATTACACTTTTAACCCATGTCTGATGGCATCTATATGTCTAGTGTATGACCTTGAATGTTTCCTTTTACCAATGATGGTGCAGCTATTATTGAATGGGAAAAATACCCATATTGACTTAACTTAATAACTGTGAAGTAGCTTTTCATTGTAAGGCCATTAAATTAAACCTAGTCCGACTGAAAGAAAAAAAAATATTTCCTTCCTCCAATATTTAATGGGTTGCTGGATGAGTAATCAACTTTATAAATAATGTTCTCTGAGGACATGCCATTAAATGGCTTTTGCTCAAATATTTCTATTATAAAGTGGACATTCATTCAAACATATACTTAAACATATCTGACTTGTCATGCAGTAGATATTTTGTAAAGTATATTATTAAGAATAAAGCATTTCCGAGCAATATTCATGGAATGCAGAGTGTAAGGTTAAAATGCAAGGATAGGCTGTGATTGTTGTCCTCTATAAATGTGTACTTTGCAAATAATGGGTTATTGAAATACTGGGTGGATTAATGTCCTTTGGTTGGCAATATAACTGTTCATTGAACCCATTCATTGGGTACATTCATATCCCCATAGTTGACAACGTTTCAAAAACATTTTAGGCACTGTCTTGCTAGTGCAGTCAACCTATAGTATAATTACTGGATATCCTTTGTTGCTTACTATTCAATTATGGGGATATTTCTTCTGGTGAACTGCCTACATGAAGTATGGAGGACGAAATGGAGTAAAATCCAGTTTAAAACCCAGGGACAATAAGGAAACTGATTTAACACAAATATGGCAGGCGTACGTCAGTTATGGCTTGAGCCCTGCTGAATTAGTAAATAATAAAAATATTTGTCCATTTCAGGATCCAGTGTTTCATTCAGAAAATATTTTAATCATGGACAGAGCTCTATAGATGTCTAAGACTAGGAGTTAAAGTCTAGGACTACTCTTTCCTGATGAAATCGAGTACATTTTATTCTGCAGTTTCTGGTTTTGAGATTTTTGGCATTTCAAGGTGGATTAAAGGAAGGAACGCAAGTAATGTAACACAAAACCCTCTTTCCTTTTCTGCCGTTTACTCAATTTAGTGGCTCACACTGTACTTTTAATGTTCTAGTAGCATTGCTGGTTTGTCTGATGGAAATGTGTGAAATGGTAATTCAGCTGTTCAAAGAATGTGCCCGTAAATGAAATGTTCTTTCCTGTCTACACAGGATAATTTGCCCCATACATTCCACTGGTTATTTTTAAGTAAGTCATTGAAAATAACTAAAAATCAAAGGCACATAATAGTTAATCTACAATACTGACATATCTTTAATAACAGGTTGCCTCATACATATACAAGGGGAAGAGTTAAATGAGACAGAAGCCTCATAATAAAACAGCAATCAAAGAATGCATGTATCAATTAGCATTCAGTTTCGTATATTGACGTCCATGAAAAATGGACTCCAGCCTGCATTTTAACCCCTTAATGACAAAGCCCGTACATGTATGGGGTCAAAAAGCATCGTTTCCAATGGGTGTAGGGACCGCCCATTGTTCCTTGAGTGAATGAGCTGGCTGCCAGAAACAAAAGTAGAAGGATAAACTGTAGCATCTTGATAGATGAGTTGATGGTTCCCAGGAAATATGCTCACCATTATCCCAACTTGGACTTGTCTTGGAAGCAATTGCTACATGCCTAAAGAAAAAAACCCAACGGTAAGCAACAGGTAGCTCTTCAGATGTTGCCGAACAGTTGGATAACCTCTGTTTTCTACCCCTGGTGCATGGTACAAATTGGCCACTACTAGAATATGTCTATTGAGATCTGTTAAATATAATCACTTAAAAGGACAGGTCATTTTTTCCATTGATCCAGGAAGCAAACTATGACATTCTGTAATGCAAGCACAAGTTAAGTGAGAATTGTGGTTCAATTGTTTACTCTGTAGCTGTTGGTTAATCACTGTCTATTTGTGCATGCATGCATACACACACACTTATCCCCATTGCAAATTAGTTAATTAAATGCAACTATATGACCACTATGCTTTCGGTACAGGGTAGGGCCGACAGGCTTCAATAATTAACATTTTGACATTACTGCTGCCTTCAGAGCAATCTCATGAATGGGTGACGATAGGAAGTATCTGTCTGTCACACATAGGTCTCTACAGCAGCAGTTCTTCAAAGAAAATACAGTGAATGGGTTAACACATTTTGCTAGTCAGGCAAGTAGATTGTTTATACTAATTGAATTTCAGGATATCCAGGGTCAAATCCAGCTTACCTTGTTGCATCCTGGCTCTCATCCTGTTTTTATCAAGCATGGAAAGGGCCGTTTTCTTGCTTATTAATATATCAGATTATTCTCACAAATAGTTTGTATGTTTTTATTCCGTTAAAACACTTAATGTCTTCGGAATGAATCGGGATGCTGTTAATATATGCATTTTTTAGACATTTAGAAGAAAAAAAAAATACAAAACAGTATTGTCACTAAACATCACATTAAATTGCCTTCTTTTTATTCACAAAGTATGGCTTCAGGCTTATATATTGCAATAACAATATGAAATCTGGAAATGTCAAACTATTTATAAGAAAAAATCTTTTTTCGACCCTGTGCTCCTCGAGGAAGCAGGGTTTCTGGGTAAAATCTATTTATTTCCAAATAACTATAGCTTCCATGTCAACTTTATATACCATGCCCAGCCAGTGTTCAAATTTCCAAAGATATTCAGAGGCAGAAATTGGGATTTACAGTTTGCATTTTGCAATATAAATAGGCTATTATTATGTGTTATTAAGTCCCTGTTAAATCTAATGAAGGCCGCTAGCTAGACCACTTTTTTTTCCCCCTGAAAACAAATTGGTAGAGAATAATAAAACTTGTAATGTATTCAGTAACGTTAATGAAACCATCACATAATTTATTCCAGTATGTTACGGTGGTTTAACATTCCTCTGAAGAGATGCCATGCTATTTTCATGAGATGTGTTCTGGGAACTTTTATCCAGTTGCAAACGAGGAGGAGTGTTGCAAATCTACTGTAATTTGCCTTATTTCTTGTTCCAAATTTGATTACACGGAGTGACTGCACTGCAGCTGTGTTTTGGTCCATGTATTTCTCTATAGTTTCTCAAAAAACACAAACTTATGAATTTAACACTTTTAGGGTCCAGAATATTTTAGTGTTTTTTTTGGGGGAAAAAAGCCTGAATTTTTAATGGTGATTTTGCCATAAGCGCAAAGTTACATTGGTAACCTTCATATAATAACCACCCCCCACCCGCACAGTTTTGATTCTGAAGCTATTATAAGATAAATAAATTTTGATTCTGAAGCTATTATAAGATAAATAAATGTATCTCTCGGTCAATAACTATTCATAGAAAAAAGGGAAGTCTTTGATGATTACTAAGCTATCTTTCAATGTGTATTAGATAATACTATATATATTAAGTGTGAGCTATGAAGCCATGGTCATTGCTTTGGCTCTTTTTTCGAACTCCCAGCTTTTTTTTGTAAAAACTGTTTTAGTTTTTAAGGCAACTGCATATTACCCATTAACATATGTTCAACTTCTGTTATATTAGCCTACTAGACAAACTTCATACTGCTTGTAGTAAGCAGAATAATGGCTTGTATCTTAATCATCTAGCTGCCCACCTTGTTACAGACTTCATTAGCATTACCATAAAGAATCGGCTTGGTGTAGTGTTTGACAAGGCCAACAACAATGGCAGCCACCAGGTCTGCCGAAAAGGAACTTTATTGGAACAAAATGGAATAAAACAAGGCTTTTGTTAATGCCAACATACAGTTTTGTATACAGCACTGTATTTTATGGTCAAGAAGAAAACGATTTCCTTCCGCGGGACATCCTCTTTAATCCAAGCCACATAAACAGTGCCAATATTCTGCTTCAACTGCCAAAACCTCTCATTGCTGCTGTTTGACAGTGAAGTAAATGGTGCCCCTGGCAAGCTTGGGCACTGTTCCACAGACAGAAAGCACAACATTTCATTTTAATTAATAAGCAATTACACCCCAGATATATATATATATGCTTGGATATGTATCTTTGGCAGTCATACAGCTGGCTTTTTTTTTATTCCCTTCCCAAAGTAGGGCTACAAGGAGTAGCCAAACTAAGTCGCATGAAAACACTGCCTGTAAAGCAATGTAAAAACACAGATCTCCAATACATCACTGCTTACTATGGTAGGAAAGAGTGAGACCTGAGTCAGTTTTTTTCTTGAGTCTTGTTTAAGTTCTAGGACGTGGGGTGTTGGATACTGAGAGGTCAGTGAGATGGGATTTCATTTTTGTATATATTACTGTAATCACAGCAGGTCGGCTCTTTGCAGCATTTAATCTTCTTTTATTTTTAGTTTAAAGTAAGTGTAATGGTTGTATTATAACAAATACCCACTCTCTGGCTAATTGAATACCGACACACTCATATACATTATAAATAATATAATATATATATATATGCATCAAACTACAATATTAAATTAATGTCATTTAAAGGCTCTTATATGGCATTTCTGCAGTTTAGTGTTCTTATCCACAAGCTCTGTGTTTGTTGGTGACTTGCATGTAAAACCTCTCCTTATAAACCATACAAAGCCTTCATAATGTGCTCCGTTTACACGACTAAAAAGAAAAAAAGAAAAAAAACAAAACAAAACAACAACCGGGATGCCTCTGTGTTGGCTTCAATGAAACGCTGCAGTGTTTGCATCTACTGAGAAAGTTTTGACCTGCCTCTGGAGCGGTCTCCATGGAAACGTAATGGAGAGATAATTGAATGGAAGCTATTTTGCTATCCATCCCTTTCTCACATAGATGCCAGCAAGGTCAAAACTTTGCATCCTTAACGCTCCTTTTCAGCTTCATGCTAATGCGATAAGCAAGCTAAGGGAACGTTTGTCTTAGAATCCCGGCCCCCTTTTAAATAAATGACCATGTATTCATCCTGGTTTGTGTATACGAGCGCTTGGCTTTCACACTAATTATATAAGTGGGTCATCTTTAACTCTGCTGGTGTGGGATGTGATTTTTTTTTAATATTCATCTTTTTTCAATAAATATGGATATATCTTAGTGTATAAGGAAAGGGATGGATAATTTGCAGATGCCAAACACAACTGCCCCCAAAGATTAAAGCATTGCATTGAAAGCCCTGATGTCCAACGCAACCAGCTGAACGCCAAAGAAAACCCCAAAGCACAATTAATTTTTCTGCAGATTACCCCATATGCATTTGCCCCTCTCCAGACACCTCCAGCCCTGGCACGGCATATGCTGCGGTGGGTTTCAGATCTCCGTGCCCTGATCTCCGTGCCCATGCGAGGAGATCACTCCCGTAGATTTCAGTAGGCATGCTTTCCTGACACTTATTCACTCGACATTTGGATATCTGTATTTCGTGCAGACGGAGGCAATTATAAATAGAAAGTGGATTGTTTTGGCCAGACCATCTGAAAATGAAAAAACAAATGTGTAAAACACATATATATTTTTTTTATTTTAGATAGTTTTAGAAGTTGGAAGAATTGACAGATTATAAATTTACATATGTGCCTGTGCAACATAGTCCATGATGTCCCAGCCACAGGAAACTTTATGTGTTATGTTTGTTGAATATTACTGAGTAACAAATGCTGTAATGGAAAACTATTTCTAGTGAATAGACCATAATTAAAGCTTACCAAGGTATTGTATATCACGCATTGTACTCGGCTAAGTGCAGTTAGCCAACAAAATTGTAACAGTAACCTTACAAACCATTCACAAAAAGGCTTTACGTGTTGTGATCGTTATAAAGTGAATCGGGGTGAAGCAGGGAAGTTGGAAACAATGGCTGGAAGATGTGAATTGAGAATCTGTATGAATGACTATTCCCAAGAAGTATTTGATCTTTTTTAGGACATTATTTTTAAATGATACCAAATGGCATTATAACAGTTGGGTCTCGTGTTGTGTGAAATAGGACCTGGCTCATCATTTTCTTCCCATGAGATTATGGTATTAAGGCAAACATAAAAAGCTCTAGGAATTGCTTTAACTCGGAGTGGTAACATTGTTCTGATATATTCTGCTCTATTATGCTGGCTTGGTATCCCACTTTGCAATGAAGCATTTGATCTTCCTGCTGGTGCAGTGGTCATTAATGGAGTTATTCTTTAAAAATATTGGGCAGCTGGACCCATTGTTCTGTGACAAACAAGCCAATTGAGTATTAAACCCTTAATACCCCATCACAAATATTGAGTGGTTTTGTAGTGGTTTGCTAATTGTGGTGACCAATTAAGTGCAAATGGCCCCTAAGAATATTATTATTTGTTAGGCGGTATATATATATATAGCATCATTTGGGATACTGCAATACCAGGGATGAAATAAAATTCCTAAATTCCTACATATACCCGGGAGATTGATAGTATCCAAATGTATTATATTGTTGCATTTTTTTAAACCAGGAAAAAACACTTTATCTGACCTAATAGATGCACTTGACCCGGTGCATATTACATTTTCCAGGGCCTGATATCTAAACCTTCCTCAATTACAAGACAATAATAGAAATAAAATGAGTTCGGCATCTTTAACGTCAAGTCCCCCTATATGGTATTTGAAAGTGTGAACATATAAAGCGTCAATATAGTAGATATTCCTGTTGCAAAGAGCTAGAGTACTGTGGTT
>VKOC01017923.1:0-11287 GCA_009364415.1 Spea multiplicata
AGGTCCTCACTTCATGGCAACTCAACATTGCCAGACTGGGCTTTAGAAACAAAGCAATATTTCTTGTTATTGTGAGGGAGGAGAGTTGGATAATCAGAAAAGTAACATGAGATGAACATGTTTTGTAGGCATTTTTAATTAATTATAGTTTTTTTTCGGAGACAGAGCTAATATAATGGCTTTTTTTCTCAACTATACTAACTTAGATGGTGCCTGATAAGGATCCTTGCTGAGCCTCCAGTAATTTTAGTCAGTGGCCAAGGGAAATTCCAAAGAAGAAAATAAAAAACTGTGTAGAAAGAAAATAGCTATTATTTCTTTTTAACTAAGTGAAATGTATCACATATTTATGTGATGTAGTGATGAATGCTGGGGAGATAGTAAGTGAGTGTGAGCTCTGCATCATTAAGGACTCCATCACAACGTTTAACTCATCACGTTAAAGGCAAACCATCCGAGGTTTGTTCGAAAGGCTCCAAGATCTGATCTACAATTTCAGCATTTCGTTAACAGTATATAGGTTATATTGTAGAATCCAATCTTTTTGGTTTAGATCTACTCATGTATTTTTGATCTCAGGGTACGAGAGAGATTTAGAATGTTACCTGAGCTGGGGTTTTTAAACTTACAATGTGATGTCAAGCAGAGTATTCTATGGGCCATTGTTAGAAAGTGAGGTTGGGGAGCACTGGGTGGGAACACCCCAATGCAGGAACACCCCAATGCAGGAACACCTCAATGCAGGAACACCCCAATGCAGGAACAGGTACGCCATATGTATGTTGTCACCCCAATGCAGGACCCAAATGCAGGAACACGCCAATGCAGGAACATTTTTCGATGTACGCATGCAGGAACACCTCAATGCAGGAACACCCCAATGCAGGAACACCCCAAATGGCCAGCGGCGGAAACAGAAAACGCCATGCAGGAAACCCCAAGCAGGAACATTCCCAATGGCAAGGAAACCCAATGCAGGAACAATCCCAATGCATGGAACCCTCAATCGCAGGAACACCCCAAATGCAGGAAACACGCCAATCCGGAAAGACCAATGCAGGAACACCCCCAATGCAGGAAACCCCAATGCAGGAAACACCCCAATGCAGGAACACGCCAATGCAGGAACACCCCAATGCAGGAACACGCCAATGCAGGAACATCCCAATGCAGGAACACGCCAATGCAGGAACACGCCAATTGTCATCCATGGTGGTTGTTCCAAATATAGAACTTGGCCCTATATGTATGTTTCATGTTATATTTAGAACATGTTGTACTGATATTTAGTGCACCAATCTAATACCTTTTTACTCTCAGGCAATTTGTATTTTTCTGTGTTATCAAATAAACAACTGTTTTGTTTTTTGTGTTAAATCCTGGACAATATTTGTATACTTTTTTGTCTGTTTGGTTTTTTTTTAGTTGCCATAATAAACATATAGAAACATGTCTTCCATGTCTTCCATAGTTTATTTTAAGACTGGTGAGCTTTCTTAATTCAGAGGGGATTATATTTTTCACCAATGCACCCCTTGCTACTCCAAGCTTTTAACAATCGGCAAAAATGAAATATATCCCGACATCAAATGTTACCCCCTCTGATAATGAAATACTGCACGGTGCACTTTATTCTGTTTTTCTCCTTGTGAGGTTCTGATCTTTTATGAAGGAGGCCTGATCCTGCCACGCAAGCTGAGTTTGGAGCGTCTACTTTCTATACTTTCAGTATCTATTTTTACTGCTGGACATTATTTCATTATTTTTTAGCTCATATCTCCACTTTTCTACTCCTTTTTCCCAGTTGTGAGGCGCTGGGGAAGTTTGTGCTTCTCACATACACGAGCGCACACCTTTGTACACCTTTGTTTCACTACAAATGATGTCTAAGTGGAACGGCAACTTTAGATAAACATTTACTTGTTGACTTTTGGGTCTCTTCGTCTAACAATTATTTCGTCAATTATGATAGTTCATGAGGACTGCTGAAGGTATTCTCTGTCCATATGTATCATGATCCATCACACACGCAGAGATCATTCGTATTGGCGTTGAAGTTAAACAGCTGGGTATATTTTCTCTCCGGACTTTTAAACCCGAAGAAACGCAATAAACAATGAAAAATAATAGTTATATTGCTATTTCAGTTTTATAAATTTATAGGCACATACCATACTCATATACTATGTGCTTTATTTGTTTCCTTCCCGGCTCTCCCTAAAAGGAGAGAGCATCCAGATCTCCATACCTGTGACACCAGCTCTCCTCTTCCAGATCTGGCGATTTCAGGTTAAATTCTAAAAAAAAGAACATTTAGATCCAGCTCGGGCGGGCTTAACAAACAGACACATAGGAGACGTAACCACAGGGTGACCAAGATTAGTATGTGCAGAGAGGCACCCTGTAATACACGTAGGGAGGGGACAGACTTTGTTGGCGTGAAGAGCTATATAGAGATGTCACATCTGCCTTTACCCGGTCTCTTTTATCAAGCAGCTCTTAAACGTTGCGTTCTTGTAGAGATTTCATTCTTTACATCCCCATCCTATAGCAAAGCTCTGTTTCTCTAACGCTCCATTTCACCTTCCCGTCCTCTCTATCGACCGCTCTCTCTCTCTCTCTTTCTGCCTGAATGATGGACACCTCTTATCCTCGTGAAGAACTGTACCTGTCCCATCCTAATAAGCCGGACGCTTCTCACACGGTGATCACCGTCGGTGCCCCTGCGCCGCCCCGCGATCACCTGCTATGGTCTCTGTGTAACACCTTGTACCTGAACCTCTTTTGTCTTGGATTTATTGCATTGATCTACTCTGTTAAGGTAAGGCAAAGGCAATGGGTTACGGTGGGACGGGTGCAAAAATGCTATGGGGCAGAATAAAATATAATTAAATATTGCTTTAGAGGTCCCGCAGATCAACAAACTTTTTGAAACAACAATAAAAAAACACAATAACCAATCATATAGGCTAAAAAAACTGTTAGGCTTTTAGGAGTCTTCTACTTTTCAAGCCATCATTCTTAACCCTAAGTCACATGACACGTTTTGATCTTAAAGTGGATCTGTTACTTTTCCCAAATCTTAAAGATTTTATTCTTTATAATAAACGCGACAGGAATGAAAACATTGAATATAAAAACTTGGATAATTTCCAGTATCGTACTTTTTGATCTAAGCAACCGGCATAAACATCTCCTTTTATATCAATGTTTCCGTCAATCAATCGAATGTCTACTCATTGTTAGTTCCTCTTATTAGTTCCTTTTTATAGTTTGTTTTGAACCAAATTATTCCTGCAGGGTTTTTTTTTTTAATTTTGTGTTTGTTAATTGTATGTTTTTGATTCAAACCCATTTGTGAAAAGTAAATGAAATAAAGACCTGGAACTGCAAAAAGAAATACCATATGATAACACAATGTAGCCTCAATTAAAGTAATCTGATTACATAGAATAGTTTTATTGAATTCAGCCAATCAGTGGCTGATTGAAATCAATGGGAGCACTTTCTGCGCATGTGCATGGGGGTGGGAACAGACCCTGGGGGGGAGGGATTCTGCAAAAAATGCCCCAAATCTATAGGGACCTCTCATCTATTATATGCATTAAAGTGCAAGTGATGGCTGGATTCGATTTATCATAATTGTTACAAAACTATTTTTTCCGCTAACCCTGAAACCTGCTTCGTGTTCTGCCTCCCCACCAGGCGAGAGATCAGAAGGTCCAGGGAGATGATCAGACGGCGCGGCGTTACGGTCAGAAGGCACGGTGCTACAACATCCTGGCCACTGTGTGGAATGTCACGTTGCCCGCTCTGCTAGTGGCGCTGGTGGTAACGGGCATTGTGCATCTATCACAAGTGGTGAACGCGTCCTTCGACCTGTTCAACTTCAAAGGCTACATGGCCGGCAGCGATGAAGATAAGTAGTAAGCGGCAAAGGAGGATAAAACAGAACTGCAAACTATGACCATAAGGAAAACTACGGGCTACCTTCTGTGAACCCCATTGGCCAGGGCTAGAGGGCACTAGCCATAAGCCATTTGGATGTGCCCAGGCTTTGAAAGGACAATTAAATGAAGAGATGGCCTTCTCAATGGGATTTTTGTGATCATCATTGTTATCATCATAGCATTTATTGAACAAGTGAAGTCCAAGGTATACATTAATCTCTAGAAGCAGCAGACAGATTGCATTATTTTACTTTTACTAAACGATGTGTATGTAAGACATCTTACAAAGCGACTATATTCCTGTATGTAATATAAGATTTAAAAGATGTATACGATTTACCCCGGATAGTAAAAGCAATGAGCTACATAACGGGGATTAATTACATTTTAGTTATTTTTTATTTGCTCTTTTATTTTAATCCCCCAGCCTGTAGAAAAAGTAAATAGTACAAGGAGATAAATTACATTATAGATCTTTTAATTGATGCCCATATATTTTAATAGTTTGAGTGCCAAGGTAGTAGTATCTTATACATCTCTTATAAGGGACTCATGGGTTAATATAAAATATAAAACACGCAACCAGTTTTATTATCATTATTATTTATTGCACAAGATGAAGACAACAAAACAACTATAGAAACATAAGGTGTAGAGAGCGTTCAATCGCTAAACCTGCTGTCATGTAGCTATGACATCACTGTGACATAACCGTATTATCAATGGGGTGGATTTATAAGTTTTACATATGCACACATACATTTACACATGCTCATATACTCAAAAAATACAAAAAGCGACACTCCTGTTGCAAACTGTGGGCATACGCCCAATATTGTCTCTGTCCGAAATGATCTACCATTGTGTAAACTTGACTTTTAATTAAAGTATATTGATGCTCTTTCCTGCGTTGTTTTTACTACCATTTCTGGAATGATACACCATGGAATTAACTATTTATTATGAGCCTTGATCTGTTTGGAGTCATAGTAATAACAGCTACACTAGGGTGACGTCTGGTGGTCAATGATCAGTACTACACCGTGCGATGCATACACTACGTACATACATACATAAATACATACATACATACATATATTTGTTGTGACCACCCTTTGACTTCAAAACAGCATTAATTCTTCTAGGTGCACTTACACAAAGTTTTTTAAGGAACTTGGCTGGTAGGCTGTTCCAAACATCTACTAAGTGACTACAGTTATTTTGTGGATTTCGCAGCCTCAGTTGCTTCTCTGTCTTCATGTAATCCCTGACTTGCAGAGATCTGTGGGAGCCATACCATCACTTTCAGGACACTTTGTTCTTCTGTATGCTGAAGATAGTTATTACTAGACTTGTGCATTCGTCTTCGGGCGAACATGAAAAGAACATGAAGAGCGCGTTTTGTGTTCTTTCCAAAGACATGACGAAGACACACACCACGAAGATCTTCGTGATCGTCTTCTAATCTCCCCGGTCCCTTCCCCATCAAGCCTACCTTATCTTCGCGGCAGTTGCAGAAGTGGAAATCCGCAGGTTGGCCGTCAGGGGTTACAGGGCAGTGCGAGGGAGCCTATTGGTTACCTGCAGGGTCTTCCTCTGGCATCAACCAATAGGTGACCAATAGGCTCACTCGCACGGGCTTTTTAACGCCTGACAGCGAACCTACGGATTTCTGCTCCCGCTAACTCCTGCGATGCTGCTTTAGATAACGGGAGCGGAAATCCATAGGTTAAACGGCCGTGCAAGCAACCAATAGGCTCACTTGCACGGCCCCTTAACTCCTTAAGGTGCAACCTGATCACTGGTCTCCCTGCTGCAACAGTCAAAGACAGAAATGGGTGAATATTTCCGGAAGACAAGCACGAAGACCTCCCTGGTGCCCAAGTGTAGTTATTAATGACTTTGGCTGTGTGCTTGAGGTGGTTGTCATGCTGTAGAATAAGTTTGGGGCCAATTAGATGCCTCCCTGGTGGTATTGCATGATGGACAAGTATCTGCCTGTACTTCTCAGCATTGAGGAGACCATTGATTCGGATTAAATTCCCAACTCTGTTTGCATAAATGCAGCCCCAAACCTGCCAGGAACCTCCGCCATGCTTCATGGTTGCCTGCAAAGACTCATTCGTGTGCCACTCCACAGCCCTTCAGCCAACAACTGCCTTCTCATACAGCCAAATGTTTAATTTTGACTCATCAGTCCATTTTTCTGCACTGAACAGTTCAGTTGATTGGCCCTGTTTCCACATCAGATATATGGCTTTTTGGCCACAAGTCTTCCATGTAGACCACTTCTGACCAGACCTCTCTCCAGACAGTAGGTGGGCATACCAGGGTCCCCAGTCCTCAGTCTCCCCATGGTATATGACTTTTGACATTGATAGTGAGTTTGGCTGTTCCTCACCCAATGTTATTCCTCTTACACAGCTGTTTCTGTTTCCGTTGATGATTATGTTTCAACCTAAATATTAAATTCATAATAATAAGCACCTCCTTGGTATAATTCTTTCATCATACACCTAACTATATGCCTGAGAAATCCCCAACTTTGTGCAAGTGTACCTAGAAGAATTGATGCTGTTTTTGAAGGCAAAGGGTAGTCGCACTTTTTGTTAAATAAGAGAAATAAGTTGCTAACATGTCTATTTTTCTAAGCATTCTTTATAGCATTTCCCCACCTGCCTACTTTTATTTAGTGCTAAGAGATGTACTTAGTGCTTTACAGTTTACAGCACATAAAAGGGGACATATGATAAGTGTAGTTATATGGTCTTTCCACATTGAGTCAGCTTAAGTCCTCCTGTTGCTCAATCATGTTGCCTGCACTCTAAGGCACTGGCGCAACCGATCCAGGTCGGAAGAGCCCTTTCTAAACTATTTTGAACCAGCACGTGGAGACAGGAACATATCGGGGTCACGTTAAGTCACGTGACCCCGCGTCGACACCGAGACTGCTCACTGTATACAACCACAGGGCCAACTCTGCCCACCATGCAGGAGAAGCTTGCTGGATTTTGCCCTTCATAATGTATAGGGGTATCAGAAAGTTGATATTTTCAGTTTTTTTCTGTTAAATAAATAGACACCATCACGTAACATGCCAAGCGTTATACCACGAATCCCTGTCTCCTGCTGTCATGGTTGGAGACTGACATATCTGCTATAATGTGTACAATAACTATAAAGCCCTGTTACAAAGGCATGTGATTATTCTCAAAGAAACAAAATGACCAAAGGATTGTGGCGTATAGTAATTATAGGGCAAACAGCTCATAAATGTTTTCTTTTTTAGGTACTGTGTATAGCAGTCTACTTGTACTTGGTTTAAGGAGGGGGTCTCATGCTTGTGGTCCCTTTACTGTCCTCTCGTTAAAGCTTCTCGCTCAATATATATTTTTTTTAATTAAAGGGCCTTCATGGCTATATATTGCTTTTCTAAGTGATCCCAGATGTGGTTTGCAAGCTGCTGCCATTTTTAAAGACAACGTTGTGTCATCTTGATCTTATGGTTGCCAGATTTCTAAATTTCAAGCAGAAGAGGAAAAAAAATATCATTGACATTACACACGAGATGGCGGTATACGGTTATGATGTGTCTACATATCAAGAAGCTATTAACTTCTAAAATAATAAACCCATGGGGTACGGAGCCGACCAATACCCCCTTTCACCCCCATCCTGTTCTCGATGAAGGGGTAAAATCTATTAAATTTAACTAGTCTAAGTAGTCTAACTAGCCTAAGGTTCCTTGGCTATACATTGTCATGGGTAGCGCTTGTGTAATTACGTGGCGTGATGTGAATGTGCCACGTGGCGTGATGTGAATGTGCCACGTACACGTGTCTGCAGACAGCGATTTGTCAATGGAACTTGCGGCCAGATCTCTACACAGAAAACTATGAAGGCAAATTGTATACAACTCACACCGAGAGGATTTGAGCCATGCTTTCTTTCATTAAAAAAAATGTAGATAAAGCCATAAAGTTGATTTCTCTTTCATTATTTCTGTTTTTTTTTTAATCTATTTTACCTTGTAGTAGCAGAGAGGTCTCTGTAATTACGGCCTTTCAGACAGCGGCCATCCTGCTTCGCTAATCTTAGAATGAAACTTCAGGGTGACCTTTCCTGTAATGAAGAGTCGTTTGTGGAGTTAAAGGATGATAGTCTTTATAACAGTAAAGAAAAGTACAGCTTGTGCTGATTTGTTTTAAGTAAAAGGTTGTATGGTTTGAGGAGATATCAAGAAACAATTATGGGGAATATTGATGAAGAGCAACACAGGAGTAAAGATGTTCAATATGGAACAATGGAAACTGGTGGAATACCCAAGGACTTGGATGGATGAGTTTGGTGCAGAAGAAGTTGACCTGGGGTTGAGGTCAAGAGACCTGACCTCAACCCCATCGAAGACCTTTGGGATGAACTGTGCAGACCAGTGCCTGACTTTACAAATGCTCTACTGGATAAATTGTCACAAATTCCCACAGAAACACCCCAAAATATTGTGGAAAGCCTTCCCAGAAGAGTGGAAGGTGTTGTAGCTGCAAAGGGAGGACCAACTACATAATAATGTCTATGTATTTAGAATATGATGTCATCAAGCGTAGACAGAGTATGATAAAGAATACATAAAAACAGGATATAGTAAATGAGAACCGGATTAACTAACTGGACAAAAGGCCTGTATACGTGATAGGATCTGAATAGCGTTATGACATCGCAACAGTGAGAACAAGGAAATGTTGATTAACGCAGAGGTGTGAAACAATATAATAAAGTCTATGGCATGCTCAGGCACACTGCCGAGTGGCAGAAAACCCTTTGAAACTTCCTTCACATTGCTTCCCAGAATGTGGCGAGGCCTGAAAGCTGGTTAATTAAGTTGTTGGGAAAATAATTTGGTAATCACACCTAGAAAAAAAAACACGACTGTCCTCCTACTCTTTACTCTGCCTCTGGCAATACAGGTTAAGTTTCGTATTAACAAATTTTATTTCCTTCTCTCGTGGGCCCTAAACACACCCCAAGCATCACCGCATGCAAACATTGCGGAGCAGGACTGGAAGATTGCCACCAGACACACGGTTGGAAACAGAGCAGATATCCGATAACGTAATTTAGCAACAGAGCCAAGTCACTAATAGCTGAAGCAGGGGAATGGAAAGCACGGGGACACCGCAAGCCCAGGCGGAGAAGAAGAAGGAACGACAAACATATACAGTATATAATATATATATACTCCAAGAAAGAGAAGAAACACGGCAGCGATCAGACGATCTCACGAGAGACGGAGAACATTTTCTACCCAAGATCTGCAGGAAGGAAAATGGCAGCTTGATTGATCGGCACAGCTGTAACGGGGGGAAGTCACAGATGTCATGTTGGAAACGCAACAAGGAATTGTAACTTATCACTGGGCTATGCAAACAACACAAGATGTGTATCGCTACACAGTTACACAAAACCCGGCCGGGCTATGAATCAGCACTGGGTATGGCGGTGCGTTTCCTGCAGAATTGTAAATCATTACGGTACAAGAAGTGTCAGAGTTAAAGAGGTGATCGGGAACCACCCCCCGCCTGCCTTAAGTCCACCCCTGTCTATATATATAGATCAATGTACGTGCTTAACAGAACGTCTCATTTTAACCCTTCCGCAGCCAGAGACCTCGCCTCCAATGACAATGCTCTAGATGTAGTAATAAACTCCTCCTGCTTCTCTAAAGACACAGAGGGTGCAGATTGCACTTTGTACCAACAGACAGAGCTGGACCTGACATACATACGACAGCCATGCCGCTATTCACCCGCGCCCTGGGCCTTCTACGCCACGCAAGATCACCCCTGGTCACGAGCAAGGCAGGAGTGGTATACAAACCCCCCAAGGAGGCACTCACCCCAGCGGTAAGTAAAAACAGGGTCCTAATATTACATGCCTAGATATTGACCTTTCTTGTTGAGTCCATTCTCTTTCAGCATAAAATGAACGCACAAACTTAGTTTGTTTGTTTTTTTTGGAGATTACTGGGATTTTAAACCTCAAGTTTATGCATTTTGTAATTATTTATGTATCACCCAACTTTTTCAATGTTTACCAAAATATCCGGAGAGTGAGCATTCAAAGCAGACACCCGTTGTACAGCGCTACTGACTTTGATGGCGCTATATAAAACAATAAATAATAATAATAATAATTAGTAGCATTTAATCAGTGTAAGGCGAAGCTTGCTCCTCTGTTGGGTTCCGGTATTAGGACACCTGTATGCTACTGCCAAGAAACATCGCTGCTCCTCTATAGAAGCGATATTATTACTACATCCCTGTGACGCAGATTGGTAACATTGCAACATTCCGGTACTGACCACATGTATACATACACATGTATCCTTACACATGTATCCATACACATGTATCCACACAACGCTGCGCCTTCTTCCTGCCTTCCCAAACTGTTTGTGCTCCAGTGCTGAAGAAACAGCGATAGCCGTCGGGGCTCCTAAATTAAAAGCCCCTTCTACTAGCCCCCGTGCTAGTGAGAATATATAGCTCTATGACTGCAGCTGTCTCCATTAATACACCGATAAAAAAACAAAAAACAACACAATACATATACAGCCTGCTAACGGTTCCATTCCAGTCTTAAGCACACTCTGCTTGCACACTCGCTGTCATTATTTACAGCCTCCAGGGACACATCGGTGATGGGGGGAGGGAGCCAAGCACGAGTCGAATGACCTTGGGTAGTTCTCCGGTCACCCAGCTGAGGCCTGTTGCTTTCGGAGTATACACCATTCGCAATCCCTTTTAGCACCTAACGCATTATTATTCTTGCTAGGATTATAAATACATGAACGTAGAGCTACAATTTCTGCTTGTGGGGTCTAACAGACCAACAGAACAAGGATTTGTCTGTACGCGCACACACGCTTACACTTAAAAGAGCAATGCGTACTTACAATGTACACAATAACGTGTATATATGGCTAAGAAATCATTCACAATCTTATTACACCCGTTTAATAACATCACTCCTTTCGTATTTCTAATGGTTAAATGTTTTGGGGTTAGCTAAATATTTATTTAAGTCGTATCAATGTTAATCCTTGTTAGAAGAGGTAGGTAAAGGGAAATATTTCTAAAGATATAACTATTTGTGACCTTTCTTGGATTCAATCTTTTAATGATAAAATGCAAGCTATTAGGTAAACTGGTTACCTAAAGAAAAGTTAATTTTTTACTAAGAACCCACCACTCTCCTCATTGAGCGTTCTAGGCTTATGACCTTGGCCTTATCTGACTTTGTGAACTATTGATAACGATTTATGCAACTGAGCCATTTAA